>JARQSW010000561.1:861863-917859 GCA_030142375.1 Calameuta pallipes | reverse complement strand
TCACCGCTACGATTTAGCGCCATGCTTTTGGTATCGCCTAAAACCGGAGCGTTGTGCATCTCCCTACTCATCTCTGTAATCTATTGTGTAGTTTCCTTTCTATATTTATATATATATAATAGTCTTGTTTCGGCGGGTGACGTATTTCCGTTCTTTTTACACTGTGGCTGGAGGTGACGGCGTAACGGCGACCGTTTCTCCAAGAAGAAATCTGATTTCATCGGATTGATTTCGTACAGATATTAAACTAAAACAGTCACAATGCCTCCCAAGATTGACCCGACTGAAGTCAAGAAAGGTATTTTGACGTTATCGTGTAATTTACGGTAGAAATTCAAAATTCTACTGTATGAACTTGACAGTGTATCATGCTTCTCGTACTGCTACAAACAATATTATATTTACAGTGTTCTTGAGATGTGTCGGTGGTGAAGTCGGAGCAACCTCGTCTCTTGCTCCAAAAATTGGTCCCCTCGGTTTGGTAAGTTTCATACATATTGTGCATATTTCAGTATTGGAGATGCTATCACAATACTGTTTGGTTAGTACCATGTGGCTTTGTCTAATTCATTTATGAACGATCTTTTGTGTAGTCTCCCAAAAAAGTTGGTGACGACATTGCCAAAGCTACGAGCGACTGGAAGGGTCTTAAAATCACTGTGCAGTTGCTGATTCAAAATCGTCAGGCTACCATTTCAGTTGTACCCTCTGCAGCTTCGCTGATCATAAAGGCCCTGAAGGAACCGCCTAGGGACCGCAAGAAGCAGAAGAATATCAAACACTCTGGAAACTTGAGTTTCGATGACATTATTACCATTGCACGGTCCATGAGGCCAAGATCAATGTCCCGTCAGTTGAGTGGTACAGTGAAAGAAATATTGGGTACCTGTCAGTCAGTTGGATGCACGGTTGATGGATCGGACCCTCATGATTTGATTAACGAAATAAACGCTGGAAATTTGGAAGTTCCTGAAGAATGATGGTGGGTATCAGAGCCCTTTGCTTACTCTTTTCTGTATTACTGTGTCATGTATGAAAGCTGCTTGCTTAGAATACATATTGACTGACATAGCCTTTGAGAAAATGAAAATATTGTTTGAAACTTTTATTCCTTTGGCTGTAATATGACGTTTAGAGTGTCTATAATGAGAAGTGTGAGTTCCGGGCTCTTGGTAGGGGTTGGCATCCCATCCACCCTAATGACATCGATCGCAATTGTAACCAAGCAATTCGATTGCATTCATTTGGGCACTATTAGCCATTGGGGAGACAACCCCAATAAAAAATCATATAATAAATCCATGAAAAAAAAGAAAGAAAACCATTGCGAATACCTATGTTACGTTCACTTTCCTGTAATATATGTTTTCTTGTTTCAGACACTGTAAAGCGGTGACAATAAAAAGAAAATGAAAAACTCATTATGTCTATTATATATTGAACTTCCACACTATGTTAATTCCCTTCTATTTTATAATATACAAAACATTTCCATGAAACAGCAAATATTTTATAATACAAAGAAAAGTAATCGGATTTAACGATATCCTTATTTTTCTTTAAAAATATATTGATAGCATATAACAGCATTACTAGATACATAGTCGAGTCATAATTTATGATAATATCGGTAATAAAAATAAAGCTTAGACCAAGAACTCTAATTATAAAAATTGAATCGACCAATTAAGTGTATACAACTTGTGATGCTTTATTAGTCATTGACTTATATTTTCAAATATGCTTTTTATTCTTTTTTCTTGATACAACCGTTACATGGACTACTTAGTTAAAGTCTTATTATAAATATGAAAGGGGGTTCGATAGTGAATAATCAAAGAGAAAGCTAAACTTATTTACACTTGAAGATAGTACCATCTTTTTTTGTTATGTAATAAAAGGACAAATTATATCTAGGCATTAAGGTTGCAGTGTTGACAAAATTAATCCGTGACGATAAAATTCATTTAACAGAATCATAAACGTCCAACTGACTTTAGCCTAGTGTCGCGCGATTCATCTTGTCCCAGAGTATAGAAATGTCAATGGCAAACACGTCCTCTGCTATTGTTGTATTACTTAAAAACGATTGGCAATTTACACGAGCTAGTCCCAGACGAATGGGATTTACACATTTTGTATAACCATATCCAAATCAATTCATCTAACAAGACAGTCAATAATGATCCGTGAGAAAATTTTTAATTCCACACGCGAGAATCCCGTTATCTAGTTTCCTCGTATTCAATCCGTACGCACTCTCGTTTTCTTCGCGTACATGTACTTATCAACACTGTTAATTAGTTCTTTGCGCAAGCTGGGAAGGAAACGGGACGAGTGATTTGCGGCGGGATCGGGTCCGTAGTGACGTGGAGAGACGAAGGGGAGTTGTGATTACATTATAGATTTTTTTATTTGCTCAAGCCTTATCTCTTGCGATCATTTGACCCGCTGCGGTTCGAACGTGAACGTCGACCGCGACTGCCGCTGCGCGAGCGTCTGGATCTGAAACAGTGTAAATGCGTATTCTATAGCAAAAAGTCAAAGCAATCGCGCGAAATGATAAAGAAATTCGAAATTTAGTCAGTACAAAAAATGTAAAAAAACCGCTTCCCGAGTATGATCAAGGAGTAACGACAAAAAGGAGCGAACTCGAAGGAGGCTCAACTTTCTGCCAAAACCCTCAGCTCGGCCTTTAATTGTCATCATGTGTCAATAATTATCCTTATGACGTGTATAATGATTTAAGATGACAGTTTAAAATCGCAAATAAATAATTACCTCTTGCCACGACTGCGACTCCTGGACCGAGATCTCCTCCTGTCCCGGTCCCTATCTCTGTCTCTCTCTCTACGATCACGGTCACGATCACGATCACGATCGCGATCGCGATCACGATCTCTCTCCCTGTATCCAAGTCCACCTCGATTTCTGTCAGACCTGTCGCGATCCCTGTCCCGGTCTTCCCTGTCCCTGTCCCTGTCCCGCTGTCTGTCCCTGTCCATCATCGTCTCGCGTTTCTCCTTACGCCTGTCCTCAACAGTCTTCTCCAGTTCCGCCAGCTTCTCCCTGATCTTGATGAAGCCCAGATGAAGCTTTCCGCCAAAATGATCAGCAAGCCGTCTGTCATTGTCATGAATGCCAAGGTACGCGCTGCAGACCTCGCAGACGCGCAGCTTCTGCTGCTGGTAACTCGAAGCCGGCATACTGTTGCGATACTCTTGCTCGGCCTCGTTCTTTTTCTTTCTCAGCTCGTCGATCTCGCCCATCAGCTTCATGGACTCTTCGACAAAGCCTTCCTCGCCGAGTTGCTCGGCCTTGGCCAGTTTCTTGCCGATCTCCTCGGCGAGCACGTGCACGTTATTCGCTTTGGCAGCAACCTCGGCGCTGAGCTCCTCCTGCGTTTCTGCAAGGCGCTGCTTTGCCTGCTCAGTGCGACGGTCGCAGTCGGCAATAAAATTCTGTAGATGCTCCATCGCCTAGAAATCAAAATTCATACATTTAGAATGAACGTTCATGTGAACCTGGCCTGATCAACGGGCAGGTCTCAGAGACAATGAAACTATACTCACGTCTATGTCGTAAAAGTGGTCCTTCTTCTTCTGAGCAGCCTCGTAGTCAGCCCGGAGGGCCAAATCGTGAATCTGGGGGCATTCTCCCAGGTCCATGCGCTGCGATTCACAAATTACCCAAAATTAGACGACCCTCTTGACGATACATACCACCTTACCACTCCTAAAGTACGAGAGCGTCCACCCGGGATATATCACAATCAATGTAGAATCTCATATGACAAGTACAAAGTCCTTGTCAGCGGCACGAGATAACCAACATTACTATCGACATTGTATCTATGAAAGTTTATAAAGTCGGTTGGACCGAGGATCGATCGTAGGAGTTCAGAGCCTAGACCTTTTTCATAATATCTCCATTGATTACTTAAAAAGAAAACAAGAGGCAGATACATTGACCAATACTTAATCTTTTCTATTTTTTTTTTCTCAAAGCAATAAGATAATACTTAAAGATGACTTTTGGATGGACTTACAAAAGGACAATTTGGTTATTCTTCCTGATGGGAACTCTGCTAGACACGCTATAAGAGATGCATTACACGAAGAGAGCTGGTGGTTTTGGTTGTTTTGGTTAATTTTTTTTATTTTTTTTTTTTAACTTGGGTAGAGTAACGTAATAATGTCTATAGATAGATATTTTGTTGATTTCACTTACAGAGCGGCAACACCTCTCCGCCTGACGCGACAATGCGATGACAACGATGCTACAATCAGCACACACCTTAAGTTTACATGTTCAATTTCTATGAGACAACTTACAGCATAAGATTTCATTACACTATTGCGTATCGGACACAGTGTTCTCGATACGGGTAATTTTTTGTATTATCTAGAAATCGAGTTTTAATACGTACATCCGAACGGTGAGGTATTTTTTGTGTAACAGCACTGGCGCGTCGTGCAATTCCGCCTAATATTGTCTCCTCATTTCTGCCACTTTTTCTCTTTCTTTCTTACTTTCTTTCTCACTCATACACACACTCACTCGCTCTTGACAGTACACCAATGGCTTCCCTCGTAATTGCCAAAAAAAAAAAATTGTAGGACTCAAGTTAACCAAAATTAATAAAAACAGAGACCACGATTTTTCATTAGAATCAAAATGCTGAATAATTTTTAAAGACAGCCAACCACTTTTCCTAGGATATCCGCGACCTTGTCCTGAATGATCACTCGGATCCACGAGACTTCATGAAACGAATACAGATTGATCTGGGATGCATGCAGGTCGTGTACCAAGAGCCTAGTCAATAAGTAGACAGCGCTCCCTGAGGTTTATGAAAAAAGAAAAGAATGGATTGCTACAAAATGATCAGTGATAGAAAAAAATGTTGGGCTTGAGAGAAAAAAAAAAACATTTTTAACAAGGATCAAACATTGATGTATTACAATCAAAATACAGTTATCTGGATCGATTAAATTTCTCATGTTGAAAAAACGAAATAAGATACACTTTTGGCAATTGACGAGTCTAAAGATATTACTTACAGATCGGCGACTGATTTTTCTCTCTTTCACTCCCTCTTTCTCTCTCTCTCTATCACTCGCATTCGCTCGTACACTTTCTCTCTCTATCTCTCTCTCCCCTGTATCCATAATACGTAACATCCTTCCCATGAGGGAAACTACTGTTTTCACACATACTCACGGGAAATTTAGTCCTATCTCCATGATCGGCGAAATTAGCGATAAGCGACAGTAAAGAGATCGTCTGCATGAAACATCATGACGCTACTCACCAAAAGCGCGCTAGAACAGGCCTCTTGGGGTCTGGGAAAATAAATTTTCTAGCTTCGGGCGCTCAGCCTCACCAACCGCCACCAAATACTGCGGCGGGTAGAGCGACTGAGGCGAGTTCCATCGTTTTTCACAATAAAAATATAAATCACCTAGTGTTTTAATTACTTTTATAATAGATCAATGGTAGATGTGTTGTAATACGTACGTCGTTTTTGATTTCAGTACTTACAGTAACGCGCGTGTGTCATTGAACAAGTACAACGGACAATACAATTGGACAATATTCGCAACAATATTGTACATTGGTTCGGTATTGCTTTTTTCAGACTCTCTGGAAATAGAACTGGAACTGTAGTCGCATCGGGATATTTGTAATTAGTATATTCGCGTGCTTATCGTCACTGCGTGGGATGAGATAAATAGAAAATTCAAGAGTATACGCGTTCACTGTGACACATATGTTATTAATAACCATCACTGATGAGCCTAATTGTTAATGTCAATTAGCAAATATCCTCTAGATAAGGTACGTTCCTTAAATTATATATGCATCTTGCACTGCGAAAACACCTGTCATCGCCTGCATTATTTTCAATGATTAAAAAAAAAAGACCTTAAGACAGTGCTCCGAGTCAATATTTTATAAAATGCTTATACTTTGCATAGAACACAAGAACGACACATGCGAGATGTTAAATATTTATGAAAGATCACTTTATCTATCCTTCCGATGTCTTTATTATGAGAGATCAAATATTTTCTATGCAATTCTTTTTTTTAATGAAGTAAATATCAACTATCCGTGATGAGTCGGTATGACACTCTATTGACGCAAACCCTGACAATTGTTTTTAATAACGCGATCAAAGAAAATTGATGCACCTAGTTACATGGTCACTTTTCACTGGTAATCCCTTTAACATATAATCATCTGCTAGTATATAGAGTCTTATAATGTTGCAATATAGATCAAGAAAGTGCAAATATGTCAAAGAGCAAACAAAAATTAATAGTCGATTGAGTTTCAATGTAAACTAGAATTTATAAATACACCGATATCTCTGTACAACTTAAGTTTTTACTAATCAATCATTCTGACTCCTACAGTATGTATAAACAATAATTATGACATTCTTATCTGATGAGGGAGAAACTGTTTCAAAAATTACAAGCGACCATGTGACCAGGCGCATGTAGTATAATTAATAACGATCAAACTGATATATATTCACGTCAAGGAATTAAATAGCAACATTATGGCACGTCCAATTAGACGTACACGCATACAATATTCGAATAGTGTTATACGAGTGCCCAGGGTGCGTCATTCTTGTTAAAAATGGAAACTCGCGTTTACGGTATACTCACTGTCGATGAAAGTATCTCATGTGGACAGCACGCCAGCAGGAAGCTCTTGCAGACCTTCGGGTCGGAGTATTTCACTTGAAATTTGTTATTCTCACCTAAAAGTCAATTTAAAAAAAACATTGTCAGCTATGTAAAAAATGCATTCTACACGACAGGGGTAACGCGGTCGATATGACCGCTTTGGGTCACCATCTTGTTATGCTATGAAGAAGTGATGCATTTCGCTACGAGCTCACCTCTCGTATAAAACTAATGACAAATTACAATAATATTCGCTCACCATTTCGTCCTGTGCCCATCAGCTGGTCGAGCATAGCTCGCATTTGGTCGTGGGCCGTCATTTTTGCTTGAGGAGACTCCGCCAAGTGGTGAAGCTTTTCCGCACGGAGCGAACAGCCTATTGTCCTGGTGGTCTCAACTGTGCTGCCACCATTTACGGTGGCGGATAGACGTACTAATTCATTATAATGTCAACCGCGCCACGTATATGACGTACACTGGAGGTTATACTCGGAAATTGACTGCAATTATTCATATCCATTGTTATTTCTCTTTCGTGCACCAACAAACAAGAACGACGTTGCCATAGTATTTGATGAGAATATCGGAATGCACCCCAAACCATATAATGACCAAATATATATTTATATATATAAATGCCACATCCGGTTTAGTTTACCATTACTTCCGGCATTGAAAAACGTCTACAAATTTGCAGATGATTAATATTCTTTCTTGATTGCACAATCGCTCTGACAATGCGGAAAAATACTCCAAATAATAAATTATTCCAACCGCTTGATCAGTCTTGTTCAAGGAACAGTTCAGCTGAAATATCTTTTCGAATATTCACAAATATCGTACGCAAGTGACTTAAGTGCATCTAAAGGATCACGATGAACGTCTCGATTATCAAAAGTATAGATAGGAAACTGTTTACGTCATTTGCGTTGCGTTTCAGTACAAACGATAATTGTACGAACGATAGTAGCTCTTATGAACAGAACAAAGCATAGTAAACTCGTGAACGACTGTAACGCTTGACAAACACGAATTTTCTGTACCTAAAAAAAGCTTCATGAAAACGAATTAAATACGTAACATGTACAGAGCAACAATTGAAAACAGACAAAGCCGTTAAAGATTCGTATCGTGTATTAAGGACTTCATTGTCAAGTGAAAAAGAAAGAAGAAGATAAATAACCTAACAAGTGAAGCATGAATTATGTAACTCTAATTACAATCTTAACACTACCAGAAAGTGAAAGCTTGATAAAAACTTATTATCAAGATAGGGTAATAGTGAACATCCTCAATCAAATGAGACCGTCTCCATGTACATTCTTTATTGATAATATGAAAATGTGATCCAAATTTTGAGTTTTTCTCTTTCTCCCATTTACGACAAAGAAACGCCTCGCAAATGACGAACATTATTTTTTCTTTTCATTATCGACCACGTTTTTTTTTTTTTTTTCATCATTTCTATATAATAATATTAATTAATAATAATATAGTTTCTCATCTGTCTTATTACTTTAATTAATCCGCGTACGTCTGATTAGCTTTTTCTTGTTTTCCTCTTTCTCATTTTTATAAAAAAAGGCAAGAATAGTGTAGATACGAGATTATTTAAGCGTATAAGGCTGCCTCAATTCGACGCGAGTAGTAGTACATATAACTATATGTATATTATATAATTAATATAATAGCTACTATAAAATATTATGGCCAAGGTGATTTAATATCTGAAAACTTGTACTGCACTCGTTAACTCTGAAGGATTAGCTGCTACGGCTAGACGTGGATATGCAAGGGTTTGTTTCATGATTTTCTTTCCTTTTTTTTTTTCAAATTTACAAGATAGAGTGTGAGAGTGAAGGAGGGGGGTGTAGGCGATAGTAGCGGAGAATGACACTTGGTGTAATGAGTGAGTGAGTGAGTGCATAAATGACGAATGAGCAATTGTTTGAAAACTCTTCAATGGACATAAAAAATAGTCATTGTCATGGCGAAGCTCCTATAGGTTAACATTAAAAGAGACGACCTTATAGCTTCCGGTTACGTCAGTGTACGCATCGTCTTGATCTTTTTACACATAAACAGTCTCCGCAATTAGTGTTACAATTAGGGTGTCCCGTCGCCGTAACGGGAAAAAAAGAAAAGAACAAAATATATCGTATATTTTGATAATGCGCGAGGCATTCACCTTGGGAAATATTCGTTAGTTTAAAATCACGTACTGACAATATACCTTTTACTTTTGACAGACGTGTGTGCTATTGCGGTGTTTTTTTTCCTTCGCCTCTACCATTTTCCTTTTTTTTGGTAGTAAAACGCTGAGTTTATCAGCGTGAAACATTGTAATTCCGATTGATCGATCGGATATACCATGAGCAGTAGGCAATTTGCGAGCCGGTTTGGTAAAGATTTTCTCTTCTCATTTTGATGGACGAAAAGATTTTTTTTGCTCGCTCTTAAATATTATACTTTCAAAAATCAAAGTGACGAACTACATGGATATGCGAATTTTTATTTTTTCAACATTTTATAACGGTCGTTGGATTTAAGATTCGTTCGTGTCTTTTTTTTTTTTTTTGTAAAATTTAAATTATCACCTTCGCGCCATTTTTCATCGAACTATACTATGAAAATGGAGATGCAACTTGCATTCGTCGCTTTAACGAAGGTAATTTAATGGGCGTGAATAGACTTATCTGAATGACAGCGAGAAAAATTGTCAAGGGAACGTCGTGTATACTTTCTCCTTCTCTCTTGACAGTTTCTTCGTTTTTCTAACCTAGACAAAGCCATGATCGTTAATGGCGGACTACGCCGAATTACGAAATACAAACCAAACCGGCCGACTGGATTTAAGTAACCGAACTGTCGGGCGCAGCAATATATAAAAATATGAATGTGTCTCCGAATGGCGGCGCATGCTAAAACCTCTTAGAAATCTATTTGCATTATATCGTCTTAAGTGTCACACTGTATATTTTTCACGCCTCTTAATAATCCTTTATTCCACTAGCCGTTATTTTAACTCTCGTTTTACCTGTGCCACTCCCAGTATCCCTTAGTTTTATTGGTATTTTATAATTATCGTAATTAATAGTAGTTTAATTAATAATATATAATATAACAATGGGGTCGTTGCCGATCCTTATATTTTACAAGTACGCGTCCATCTTTCTCTTCCTTCTCGCTTATCTTAACCGTCTTGTTTCTTTTTTTCATTCAAATAAATTCTCATTAGCAATTCCTTCACCTTCATATACAAACCAACATTCCTCTTCCCTCAACCCTTTTCACCCTTTTCTTTTACATATTTCAAAATTACCGCCGGAAACTTCTGGGCACAGTACTGCTTCGCTTGTCTAGTTATGCAACCGATGCTGCTAAAAAGCACTTTTGTTTAACTAAAATACGTTTTCTCTCGTTGTTAAGACACGAAAACATTATCAGTGGTCTGTACTTATGATCGATGGTACGAGATACGACAGTGACATAATTTTCTTTTTGTTCGCGCTACCCTCACGTGACCTTCAATTTCAAAAGAGCTGCCGGACCTCAAGAGAGTTCGATATTTCCGTAAAAGCAAAAAAAAAAATCGCTGTTCGAGTAAAACGCCGTCATTTATTTTCGTTTTAATCACTTGTAACTTCCCTGATCGTATATTGTCGGACATTTAATTATTTTTTCTGTCGCGCACGCCCACATTAATCATATCACGTACATTACGTATGCATGACGGATCGTAAGTGATAAACAATGCTATGAAAGAATGTGTACTCCGTAGTACAGAAAAAAAAAAAAAAAGAAAGGCCCGATCCCTGAAATTACAAGATAAACGTAACTTTTCTTGTAAATTTGTTTTTAATGACAATAAAATAAGAAACAGTACAATAATAATTCAATAATTATAAACTGTCGTGTAACACTATCTAGTTGGTTGAACACGTTACGTTCATTGTTTCACCGTTTTGTTCTCCCAAGTCCTGATAGTTTCCCACCAATTTGATAATAATTAGTAATAATAATTATAATAATATTAATAATAATCACTTAGCGTTAACTTCATACTCCCACTCCTTTATCCCATTATTTATCATTTTTCCCTATGTCTCCCGTTTATCTCGCGTACCTCTCAAGAACAAAAATATCGCTTTCCCTTTATTGACAAAATTCCTGTCAGCTTATCTTCTCTCCCTCCCTATTTCTCCGGTTCTTTCTCGCATCACTTAATTCTTTTCTTTTTTTTTTATTATTCCTCTATCATTATCATATATATTAATAACCTCCCAATCCACGAAACGTGTACCGTTCTCGAAAACGGAATGGGCCCCATATCTCTCGTTCTAGGAAAGACCGTGCGCTCTTGAATCATCGTCAATTTCTCTTTTCGCCGTTGCGATCAAAAGTGGTTTTTATTTCAGGTTGTCATATATATTCTTCATATATAATATATATATATAATTCGCATATATCTCTGTGTCTTCACCGCATCCTCAAATACAAATTCACGCGCGCGTTAATGCGCGTACGGAGCTTCAGGACGTTTATGCATGTAGCTTGTATGACATTAGCGTGCGCGCGTGTAAAATATGTATTTTTATCAATTGCATTCATCTTCCATTCATCATGCATTTTTTTTAAGTGTTTCAATTTTTTTTTTGTGTACGTGTGTGCGCGTGTGTGTGTTTTTAGTGTATATCAACGCGGGCATCTTGTATTCATATTATGTATGTAAACCGTTTTCATTTTATCTAATGCTTTTGAGAGTAGGTCATCGTGGGTAGTCTGATTCGTGTTTTGGCTTCAATTTCTTTTCTCTCGTTCGCCTGTTCCGTCACGTAATCATAGTGTTTGCCGCTCGATCAGAAGTCAAAATTGAGCAAACTTACTCGACCACCTTCAGCACCTTACCGATGGCAATTGTTTTATCTGTAAAAAGAAAATCGATCGGTTAGAGCCGAAGACAAAAGGAGACGTATCGATAAGAGAAACTTAAGACAAGATAACACTGTTTTACTGGCTAATTAAATCCTTTGAGTACAGGGGGACTTCAATGCTGTACGAACTTTGATGGACGAAATACTTTTTTGCGTGCTGTACGAAGGTACTGACTGATTATACATACAGTATGAGTATGAGCTGAAGAAATTCGGCAAACGCATAAGTAAATAGTTCGTGATGACAGTCGCTGAACGCATATATGAATTTTGGCGGTACTCAAAGGAGTTAAAGAGGCGATGATAACAGGAAAATTAGTATTGCTGTTACCGATCGGCAAGTGTAAGTAACTGTATTCTAGAAATGACTCGATCAATTGTAATTGTTGATAACTCACTTTCGTCCCTGAGAGTGAACCGTCCCATCTGCGGAAACAATTTGAAGCGTTCAAGGCAAATGACTCCTGCACATTCGATTCTCATGATCGCCACTTGATCCTGTTTGACGAACCTTGGTCGCGTCCGACTCTTATCGCCAGTTTTCTTGTCCACAAGACATATTAGTGCTTTAACGGTGACCTCCTCGGCGGCGCAGTGAATGTGCATCACCGCACTGTAACCCGCGCAAATGATACTCTTGTGTTCGAGGATAACGACTTGGGCGTCGAAGACTTTCCCGGTCTTGATAGGATTGTTGCTGTCGCATAGAACAAAACCAGGACTTACGTCCTCTTCCTCAATGCCTTTCAACTTGATTTTCACATTTTCACCAGGTCCGACCGATGTCACTTCCTCGTCGTCCGACCACAGTTGATCGACGGTTACTGCCGTCTGTATAAATATGTATCAGAGGACATGTATGTTTGATGCTCGTGAAATTGTTATACCGTTAAACTAATTTTTATATGTACTTACCCTGTTGGGCATGACGAGTAACGATTGACTCTTCTTGGCTTCTCCAGCCTCAACCTTCCCCATGACTACCGTTCCCATGTCCTTATATTTATCGACAATCGGCATAATGAACGGACCATTACTTTTACGATTGAGAGATGGCAACGAATCGATGAAAGGTATGAATGGAGGACCCTTGTACCAGGTGCAAAGATGTTCAGGGATTGGATCCTTCAAGCCAATACCCAACTGTCCCGAAACTGGCATAAACGTAAGGTCTTTTGCTGGGTTGAATCCTAACTTACGGAGATACGGTAATATTTTATCTCTGAAAGATTGAATGGAATAAGATAATTGAGATTATTAGAGCAATGTAAGGTACTGAATTTTTATGTATTCTGATAAACTCACCTGCATTCGTTGTACCTTCCTTCGTCCCATTCCACAGTTGGATCATCCATCTTATTAACTAATACGACCAAATGTTTAACGCCCGCCGTTTTCGCAAGCATCGCGTGCTCTCTCGTTTGACCGCCTCTATCGAAACCCGTTTCGAATTCTCCCTTTCGCGCCGAGATAACCAAAACCGCAAGATCAGCCTGTGCCGCTCCACCAATCATATTCGGTACGAAACTCTTATGTCCCGGTGCGTCCAAGATTGTGAAGTGCTTTCTATCTGTCTCGAAGTACGCCCGGCCAACTTCCACAGTCTTTCCCTTTTCTCGTTCCTCTTGATTGGTGTCGAGAGCCCAACTCAGATACCACGTTTCTCTGCTCCTCTCCTTCGCTTCTCTTTCATATTTTTCTAGTGTTCTTTTGTCCACCATCCCCGTAAGAGCCATGATTTGACCACCAATGGTTGACTTTCCGGCATCTATAAATAAAGTCCCACGTGAGTTACGAGGATGCTTTTACTTCTATGGTATCTTATAAACAAAGTAATCGACTTTTTGTGTCTAACAGTTTATAATTAAAAGAGCCATTTTATAAGAGGAAAAATTAAAAATACAAGGTTTCATTACGTCAGTCAGTCACTGGTCTTGCTCCTCATTTTTTGTTCTATCAGTTCAATTCTGTTCGGTTACTGATTTAACGGGGCTTGTATAGGTATGAAGGTGAGCAACCAGTTCGCACCGGATTGAACTGGTTTGTCCTCTATCCGATCTCTGAGGATTAGTCTAGTAGGGCGTGTAAGTTTTGAAGACGTTTTCACAGCTGAAGCGCGTTTACGATAATTATATTATCACATGCTTCATTATGCATTGTGACATTTAACACGCCTCAGTTTTTTATTTAAATCGAGAAAATATACATACGTGTCCGACTTCCATGCACAATACTATGATCATAGCAGGAATTTTTCATAGAGCACATGTCAATAATATTTTTAACCTGCTAGTGTCAATAATTGTATCAGGTTTTTATATGGTAGAAGCATTGCGCTTTTGTTGCTGTCTTTTAACTTACCTACGTGACCAATGAAAACAACGTTAACGTGTTCCTTTTTGCTCTTAGTGTCTTCCGTCACTTTAACTACCTTCTTTTTGGGCACCTTAACAACTGCTTCCTCATCTTCGTCATTGTCAGCCTGCAATAAGAATGTATATATTAAATAATCAGACCTATTGATCTAATACTTTTATCTTGTTTAAACTCTTTTCACCTCTTCATTTTCAGGAGTTAGAAGAGGATCACCATCAACAGCCGCTTCTTCCCACGAATCTGCTGGCTGATGTTCAGGACTGACATTTGATGGATCAGTATTTATTGCAGGAGGTGGTGGTGGTACCCCTCCTCCGGCAGGTGGCTCCTCAACTCGACTGCCCACAGGATCAGGAGGAACTGCCGGGGCACTGGCTCCTAATAGAACAAATTAGATATATAGTTCACAAATAATTTCGTAAACATTTTATGTATTAAGTCGAGTCATAAGTAACTTCCGATGCAGCTAAGTATTATACTCAGCTGCATCAGAAGTTACTTATGACTCGACCTAATATCATAAATGAATCGCATAAAATTAAGAAGTTATGTTCATATACATAATACAAATTTATTGTTCTTGCATAGAAGACACACGCATAAATTGTACTAATTCAGAAAATCTTATAACAAAACAATTAGTCATAACCTATTAAAAAGCAAAGGAAATATTAAAATGTTCTCATGATTTTTATCATACATTTTTAGGAAACACAGTTATAAAGTTTCAAAAAGAACAAAGAATATGAAAACATATTGTGGTCAAAACCATGTCTTGTGTCGAGCCCTATAAAAAAAGAGAATACTGAGTCTAAATAAAAATCTGAGGTAAACAATGTATTAAGAATATTAATAAACTATACACTATGAATCAACAAGAGGATACGATAATTATCAAAGGTCTCTAGAAAATTCCACATCTGTAAAAGTTTCACGTGTCTTTTCGCGCCTACTCCACCGGCTGTGTTCAATCGTGATTTTATTAACGCGAAGAACAGAAAGTGCCTTATCCCGCAAACAGCAATAATCTTCATTGACCCAGAGACACCTTAGAAAGAATGCAAGACAATAAGGTGTCCCAAAGAAATCATCAAAGAAAGAGTAAAGCGATTGGAGCAGATTATAGGAGAGCGGCTATGGTAACGGTGCGATTTCGCGAAAGTCCTACCAAAGTGGGGGAAAACCGGTGTGAACTCGCGGAAAGCGGAGGGTAGCACAGTATGAGGCGCTTTTCATGCAGTAAACGTTGACGTCCACCAGGAAGCAATGACGGTAACTGATAATGGTTTCAGAATTTCTAGAAAGACATCAAGAGACACTCTGAAACGTGTTCTGGAGCGATGCTCAGATTGATTACAGTACACACAGAAGAATCTGGAGGTTATTTAAAGAAGCTGGCGAAGTCAACATAATCTGCTAGGGGTTCATAATTATTTTCTACGACTGACCGTGATGGGGTGTTTCTGGTGGTACGGGGGTGGTTGCGGTATTTACGGCTACCGTGGCAGCCGCGGCGCTGGGGCTGTCGCCAGCAGAACTGTTCTGCGGCGACGAGTTTATGCAGAACGAAGGCACAAATTCCGCTGCGTTAACATTGAGGGTTGAAAATTTACTCTCGAGGGACTTGTCCTGAATTGATGCGGCGGTAGTGGCAGCTATGATCTCTCCGCTGTCCGCCTGTTGTTCCCACGAGTCCGGTGCTACGCTGTTCGCCATATTTATCACTGTTTCGGCACACCCAGACAGTACTTCTACACGTTATAACACACGAAGCGTACGGGAACACTTGCAGGATCGCGAACTAATCGCGAGAACGATTGGGACGGGCTTAAAAAAATAATTACTCGCGGTATTTCTCTGTGCACTACACACGCATATCGCTTGTCCGCGTGCGGCCCCCGTGGTCTGTTTCTCTGCTGCGCTAAACCGGAACTGCACGAGTCAACAGAGATACTGCTTACGTGCCTTTCCACTTACGCACGCATTGCCCCCTTTCAATAATCGTTCCCCGCGAAATCTTAATTTTCAATATCCAAAACGGTAGTTCCTTTTTCTTATGATAACGATCAATTACCATGAATTCTTTTTTTTTGTAATCCTAAAGATTAAGGTTCGTCACGCTATTTTAAAATCTTTACATCCATATCTACATTTTGGAAACGTCGACAATTTTCTCTGAATTAGACTGCGCTAGTCAAACCTAATTAAATCAAGGCGCTTTTGGATTTTTGAAATTCTTTTTTATAGTTTTTCAAAGAATCTTTTTATTCTACTTTAATATCACTGGATATTACTTTCTTGGGAGATTACGATTGACTACTTAGAAGTTGAAAATGTAAAATTAAAGTTGGAGGTGAGGGCATTTTGAAAATCAACCCTAAGTAGACGTGATTTTTTAGAAATTAAGGTTATTATGTAAGGATTATTTTGTCCAGAAGGGACAATGAAGCAAATATATCCAATATTAGAAAGTATTGTATGTCCTAGTAGTACAAGTAACACTACGCGGTACAACAAATTTAAGTTTGACCTATAAATCCTAGGAAGAACTCTGTATAATTTAGTATCAGCCATAAAAAATCCGGTTTTCTCTACAATCTTTTATGGTCGTATTATCATTCATCTCTAATAGTCCATTACGTCAATCTTATTAGCTTAATTATTGTTATAATTCTCGCATGAAATTTATATTTCTACTATAGCATGATATATTTTCTCTAATTTTCTATATATTACGTTTATTCTGATGGATAGTGTCTTGAATAACGTAGTGCCAAAATAATAAGTTCGCAGGAAAAGCACTGGGTTATTTGATCTAGCCAGATCCTGCATAGCGAAATCCACTAGCAGATCATCGTGACCATAGAAACTGTCGGAATGATTACCAGGTTCATTCTGACGAATAGATCACAAGTTATTTAATTTTCATGAATGTAAATAAGTTTAATACCGTCTAATTAAGTAGTCGTCTTATCGGAGAAGTTTAAGCTCTTCACAATACATACTGACACGTTGTTATACAGTATGTACAGCAGGATGAATGCAAAATACTTTGTTAGGTTATGTTCTACCGGCAAGGCTATTTTTTATAGACCATGTAGATCTTATTCAAATAGAAATATTTTGAAATTGTATGAACGTGGAATGTTTCAAGATATGTTTCCTGATACAAGTGCGTAAGTAAGCATGAACATATTTAGTTTCTTTGCTGTCACGATTGTTGAGTCTTAACTGCCTCTTTTTCTCTTACTGCACTATAATGATTTTATTTTGGAAGGCTCGATTCAATGCATTTTTATTTTCAGGCAGGAGATTGTTGATCTTCTGAATAAATCACCACAATGTGTTTATGCTGGATTTGATCCTACTGCAGACAGTCTGCATGTTGGAAATCTGTTAGTTCTGATGAATCTTTTACATTGGCAACGGTCTGGACATCAAGTAATTGCTTTAATAGGTGGGGCAACTGGACTTATAGGAGATCCTAGCCATCGCTTATCAGAACGTACTGAAATGAACAAGCTGTTAGTGGAAGACAATGTTAGAAGTATTATGAATAACATACAAACACTGTTTGAAAATCATAAAAAATTTCTATGGAATGATAAACAAGGCAAACTGAAACCAGTGATATTGGTAAATAATATAGAGTGGTATTCAAATTTGAACGTGATTGACTTTGTGAGAACTGTGGGAAAATGGTTCAGACTGGGTTCAATGCTAAGTCGATCTTCTGTTCAGTCCCGGTTGAACTCCGACACTGGAATGAGTTTTACAGAATTTACTTACCAAGTATTTCAAGCTTATGATTGGTTACATTTACTAAAAAACTATGATTGCCGCTTTCAAATTGGTGGTAATGATCAAATGGGAAATATAAACTCTGGCCATGATCTAATATTTAGATCGACCCATGAGAAAATTTATGGCCTCACCCTACCACTTATTACTGCTGAAGGGGGTCAGAAATTTGGAAAATCTATTGGAAATGCTGTATGGCTCTCCAAACATAAATCCTCAAGCTTCCAGCTTTATCAGTTCTTTATAAGAAGTAAGGATGCTGATGTGGAACAATTACTGAAGTTCTTTACATTCTTGAGTCTTGGCGAAATTAAGGATCTTATGGAAAAACATGTACAACATCCTGAAAAACGCGAAGCGCAAAGAATTCTTGCAGAACAAGTAACTTTGCTTGTGCATGGAGGTCTGTATTCATTACTGCGTACTAACATAATTGTTTATACAAATTACTTTAGATATATACTGATCTTTCTTGTGTGTATTTCTTCAGAGGAGGGCCTCGAGACGGCACGACGTACCACAGCTGCTCTCTATGACAATTCCATTGAATCATTGGCAAAGATGACTGCAAATGATTTAATTCAAGTCTTTGACGGAGCACCTATAATAGAAGTTCTACCAGAACCTGGAATTACAGCTTATGATCTTGCGATCAAGGCAAAATGTTTCAAAACTGATAAAGATGCTATGAGAATTATGGCAGCTGGTGGGTTCTCCATAAATCAACAAAGAATTACCAATATAAGCGAAGTCATCACTCCTGGTATTCACATATTACCAAATAACTTAACACTGATTCGTGTTGGAAAGAAGAACTATCACATAGTAAAATGGCTGGCATAGTTAGTATGCATATAAATTTTATTTAAATACATAGAATGATTAAAATGATACCCAGTACTTCAATTGACTGAAGTTTTTGGTGTGTTGCAATGAGATTTCTGAATCGTTACACTTAAGTAATTCCCTGAATAGGGAATTAAAATAAAAATATAATATTTGTACAAACCCCATGTACAAAAAGTTACAAAATTAACTCAATTTCTTATGGTACAAATATTCCGCATGGTTCATCGACACATCTTTGTAAATAGAGAATAAGTACATTGCCAATGAAAAATATAAAAATACAGACTTGTCTGTAGAGTATATGTTAAATTATAAGTTGTTACTATTTTCTACATAAAAAATGCATAATTTTAAAAGATGCAACTGTTGCATCTAAAGTAAATGCATTATGGCTTAAACTTAAGAGGAAAAAAAAGATGCTCAAAGGATTTGCTTTCATCACCGAATTCAGGGCATCTCCAATGTTAAAAGAATTGTACGAATGCTGTCTTTTAGCAAAGGAAAATCTTGTTTCGTTTGTTCCATAATTGCCTTCAATTCGAAATTCATGATTCGCTGTTTCTGCAGCTCTTCGTTTAATGCAGATTCGGACTTAAAAAGCATTTTGTAACGACCATGTCTTACATTTTCAAGCATTTTAATTTTATGTTGTTTCCGTATGAGAGATTCTAGATTCTGTAAAATTAAGATACATATTACCTTCGAATTTAAATTTATATTCTGGAATATTATTTCCTATCGCACTTTTGACTATTTCTTTCAGGTATTAATGTGCTTTCGTTCTTAGGGAATAAATGCTGCACTTACATGATGCTTTACCAGTTCAGCTTCCATGATTTGCTTATCTATATCAGGAATGACATCTTCTATTTCCCGTAATGCCCTTTGACCCTCGTTCAATTTTTCCAGCATTTCTTTTTGTTGTTTCTCCAATACCGATATTTTATTCTCTATTTGTTTCAATTCCTGAAACACTTGATTAGTAGTAATTATTATTAATGATTCAATAGTCTTTGGTACCTTTGTAAGTTTCTTAATCTTTAAGCTTTGGTCATCCAGTCGTTTTCTAAAGATTATTTTTTGGTATTGTTGACTCTTAGGATTTCTTTTTTGTTTGGCCATCACCCCGTCAACTATTACGTCTCTTCTAGCTACGCAGAATTCCATATCTTGGATCAATTTCTCTTGGACTTTTTTCAAATGCAATAGTCGTATTTCCATTTTGTGAATTTCGCTCTTCATCACTGCTACATCTCCGCCAGCTGCTCGTTCGTTTTTCAAACTTTTAGTGGTCTCACATGCCAGTTTTACCTAATTAAGATTTTTTTTTCATTAAAACTGAGTTCATTGTGGTAAAAAAAGTTCTAACATTGTTCGTCACCTTTTTTTCCCAAGAAAGGCTCTCACGCTGCAAAGCATTCAATTGGTCTTTTAACATGATCTTCTCATTCTCTAAATCTTTAAGCTGATTTTGTAATCTAATAATATCCATCTCGGCATCCTGAAGGGACTTCATGTATTCATTTTTGATCAAGCAATTCTTATCCTCCAATTCATTTTTCAATCCTTTCTGCGAAGCCAGCCTATTGTTAATTTGCAATAATTTTTGCTGAAACAAACTTATTGTTCTATTCATGTTCGCTTCTTCTTTTTTTTCCTTCTCCAATTCGTGCTCAAGTTTTAAGTTCTTTTGCTCCATAATTGTTATTTGTTTGTTCAATAAATTAATCTCTTGCAATTGCATGTTCCTCTGCTGGCTGAGCGTGACAATGTAACCTTCCTGCCTGAGCCAGAAATGTTGAGATTTCTGATTTTTTTGTTCAATCTCATCTATGTTTTTTTCCAATGTCATTATTTTTACGTCCAACGGACTGATCTCCTCTCCACCAGTTGCTGCTAGAGCCTAAAAAAATAAAAAGGAGTTTCTTGAAAAATTAATAAAAGGACTTGGACCGAATAGCTTTAATCAAATTCATCAGTTTCTAACGACCTCTTCTATTTTCTTGTTCAAGAAAGCAATCTTCCTTCGTTTTTTGGTAATTGTGGCGTCACATTTCTTTATCTCTGTTGTCATCTTATCAATCTCCTTTTCACTAGCAAGGGTGTCCTTAGCAATTTCGTCCAAGTCAATTCTTGCGTTTGAAATTATCGTATTGAGCCTCTCCGTTTCTAACGTGGCTTTAGCATAAGCATTTTCTGCTTGCGCTACCAGCAATTCCTGTTCTCTTATTGCTTTTTTGGCGTCGCCCAACAATTTATTCAAATGTCGCGCCGTTTTGTTATTAATAATCTTTTCCTCGAGTTTTGCAATAATTTCATCCTCGATCATGACCTTTTGACCAGCTAATTTATCCAGGTCCTTGTCAATGAGCTTCTCCTCATTCACGTATTGCTGATATTTCTAAAGTAGATGACTTTTTAGTAGGCAATAAATTGTCAATGTTAAATTATCAAGTGAAAAAAGAATAACTGCCAACTTTAAATTATTAATATCAGTTCATTCTTTCAGTTGAAGCTTTTTACGTTACATCCTACAACAATTAATAGTTATCAAAGTACATTACGTACCATTACCGCAGCATCAAGCTCTGCCTGTGATTGCTCCACGAGTCTGGTCGTTCTTATAAGTTGCGACTCTAAGTTATTGAGCTTATCCTTTTCCATAGAAATTGCCCTGGCCAGATGTTGTATGTCTTCTTCGATCCGTGACTGTAACAGCGTGAGCCTTTCATTGTTTTCCATTTCCTTGCCAGTGTCCTTCTTGAGTTTCTCTATCTGTGCTTGTACAGTACAGAAGGATTCTCGTATCTTTCTAAAAGACAAAAGAAATAAATAACTAAAGAGTATTACACTGCCTTCCCAAATGACAAGTTACAATTGATTAAAAAATTATTCAAAAGTATTTTTTGAATTATCATTCATACCGTCTCTCTTCATTTAACTCTTGATTAACTCGATCCCTTTGACCAATACTAATTACCACACTGTTCCAGGTTGTAAATAAATTCTTGTGTTCTCTTTGCACAGCCTCCAGATCAGCATTGGCATCCGAAATAACTTGTCTGGCTGCCATCTTCTCTTTCTCCTTCAACTGCAATTGCTCGTCAAGACTTTTAATCTCGTTCTCCACCTTCCAGACTTCTTGCATCAATTTGAACAGTATATAATCCTCTCGCTGCTTCTCGTGAATAAGTTCACGCTGTACAATCGCATCCTTCTCCGACATTCTCTGACAGATCATCAAATTGTTAGCCAATTCCTTTTCCCATTCAGCAAATTGCTTTTCGAGGGACGCGAGACTCTCAATTTCACCAATTAATTTCTCCTCGCTTTTCTTTCCCTCTCGCAATTTCTCACTAGTTTCCTTGTGCAACTCCTTTGTCTTCTTTAATTCTTCTTCCCTCTCCTCGCGCAGTTTTATTATTTCAAACAGAGTCTTTTCATACTTCTCAAGTGCAGCTTCCTGACCTGCAATTTCTTCCTGTGCATTGTACAGTGTCAGTCCCTTGGTCTCACGATTTTTTTCCTCTAACTTCAAAGTAGCTTCCTAGAATATATATTATTATTGTTGTATTTAATACTTCAACATATTCTCTATATTTATAACATATATCAATGTTCAATATTATGATCTAACAATCTTCTATGTAAAAATGTACATACGAGGTCGAGTATCTCTTGATTAAGTTTGTCATTGACACGTGTGAGGTGTGCCTTGAGCGCATCTTGAAATCTTTTCATCAATGGATCATCCGGATCAAGGATCACTGGTATATTTTGCGACAAGGGTTTATCTTCTTTTGAATTATCCTTGTCTTCCATTTTATCTGTGTGCTCAGGTGAATCCTTTGAAAATCTTGGCCGGTACGACGATTGCACCGAACTTGGAGATTGAGGATTTCTTTCTCCGTTCTCGCACATGATGCTAGTTGATAAGAATTCAATGATGCACACTTATACCACCCTGATAATATTAAAATTTCTAATAATCATATTTCTTCTCCATATATGCTTGTGGTCTGACAAACAAGGCTAAGTGACATAAAATAGAATTTGAAAGTAAAGTTTGATCGATACACGTTATAACCGTTGCTATGGTGACACAATCCTTCCTTAGATTTTTTAAACAGATTATAGACTTGCTGTATGCATACTTTTTTATAAATAGGCATAACTATGTTACTATGCTATATTCAATTAATGAATTAATCCAATGTTTCCATTGTTACTCTAATAGATTTTCCTTGTGGCAGTTGAAAACTTGCAGCTTAAACAACGAAAGCATTGCATGCTGTTTCATCAAACAAAACTCAAGAGTTGTACAACTAATTTTTATTTAATATAATAATTTATTGATAATATCGTATCGTGTTTTAAACTAACAAATTGTTCAAAGGTATTCAGACTAGTTTATTAAGAGTGCTCGAATTAGACTATTAATAATGAAACGACAATCCATTCATCTTAAAATATTATGCAATCAAGATTAATTTACCTTAACACTTAAGTATTACTTCAAATAGTTCACCATAATAGAATATTCGAATCCATCATAATTATTGTTACTTTAGTCAAATCATTTTGAAAAGCTATAATACCAGGTAACAAGGAATTATGTATCATTTGCTTAATGCGCAATACAATTGACACTTTATGGTGATAATAATCCGTAGAGTGTGTTATATAAATTCAGATAATTTATTGACTTCTAGATAAATGTAATAACTCTGCACAACTGATATCAACCAGAACGATCTCTGCTGCGAATAATTTTGCAAAAGATACTCGAGCCAGGAAGATGAAGCTACACGTTAGAAATATCTTCAAGTTCGTCTTTACAACACTTCAAATATTTCAAGTATCCACTAATCATATACCTATATCGCAGTACGCTCCAGATCTAAGCGAAGTCATCAAGGAAATGACCAATAAGTCAAATGCTTCAGAGGTCTTATTTCTCTCAAGAGACAATTACACGATACCCTTTGACGTGTGCATCCTGGACAACATAATCCAGCAAGTGTCTAATATGATCCCGACGATGCACATCAGTCTCGACGATCCCAGAATCAGCCAGATGAAATTTGTACCTATGATACAAAATGATACGTTGTTGAACAGTGAATCGGATAGGCCAGAATTTCAACTACCAATTATGCACGGGTACAAATACTTCTACGAGGGTAACGTCCTTAGACAATCGTATACTAAATTGTATAGAACGTTAATAATATACGTCCACGTCACCAAGGAAGTTCCAGATCTGCAGACAATCGATGACTTGATCACCAACATGGAGAAGTTCCTGGTTTGGTACGCAACACCCAAGCTTCTCTTCATCCTTCTCGACAGAACGAGCAATAAAACTCTGGAGTTCCTGCTAAAAAGATTCTGTGACAAGAAGATGTTTTGGATAGCACTGTTAGAGCAGTCAGTATGTTTAAATTCGAAGGATTGTCAAAAATCTTCGGATATTTACCTTCACACGTATGATCCTTTCAGTCACGTATATTCGAAGAAGCCATATAATACAGAAATCAATTATTTTCATGTGAACCTACGCAACCTCCAGGGATATCCTATTAAGATGAATCATATTAATTATTGGCCGGACGTAAAGAGCAAAAAAAATGCATCCTGTCACACCATCGAGATAACCGGATATATAATAAAGATTATAGACACAATAAGTAAAGCAAGGAACTTTACCTTCGAAGAAGTGGTAAACTGCAATACTGAATTTGGTGCGGTACTACCGAACGGAACGATGACTGGTATCTTAAGTGACTTTGCAGAGAGAAGAATCGATTTTATGCTAAACATCGGAGTCCTTACCGATACTAACTTTCATAATTTCATGCAACTGGTACCATTATATTATGCAGAGAGTATACGTGTCCTGGTACCATTGCGATTGAACGAATCGGTATCCGTGAATTTAAGGCACATTTTAATGTTGCTATTCTGTGCAGTATTGTTGCTTTTTATATGGCTGTGCTCGCTAGTTTTCAAATTCTCTCACTCTGCCTGGCATCCGTTTCGCATTTTCTCGGTCCTGATATCTGTGCCAATTATAAGAATGCCATTAAACAATACGGACAGAGCTGTCTTCGCGTCTGTTGCATTTTTCTCTGTGGTTGCCAGTAGCTTGTTACTAAGTACCTTGACAAAAGGATTCGTAGTGGGTACTAAAGTGCAGCAGATATCGTCATTAAAGGATTTGGACGAATCAAACCTTAAGTTGATGATGACAAAAAATTATGTTGGCATTACATTCGGTCAAGATACGACTGATGGTATCAGATACAATCTTGCGAAGAAAGTTATATACTCAGAGGATCCATTACATTGTGCTAATATATTGGTAAACTACAGGAACGTCTCTTGCGTCGCTCTTGCCACCATAACTGATTTTATTCTTGCTATTACGACTGAGAGTGGAAAACAGACGATGGGAATACTTCCTGACTCGATCTGGAGTGGATATAAGAACTTTTGTTTCGTTAGAGGTTCTCCGTTTGCGGATATATTTTATCGGATAGTCATAAGATTATTTGAGGGGGGCTTTTTGACGAAGTTTACTAGGGATTTTGTTGGTGAATCGGCGATAAAGTTGGAAAGGTGTAAAGACGTAGAGGAGAACAATGAAGGTCGAGAAGATCATATAAATCTTCGAGGTATCGTCTTCTTGGCTGTTGCTGGTTATTCTTTTTCTATTCTTGTCTTTATCGCGGAATTATCAGTTCGTTCATCTGCTGGTATCTTTAGTAAATGGAAATTTACTAATCGCGCTGTGTAAGATTACAAATTCAAGTTTGCTCTCTTAATTTTATATTTTAATAAGAAAAATTTAAACATTCATGATAAGTGATTATAGATCTTTCTATAAATATTTACAGTTTGGATATTATATCTAATGACACTATTAACCCTTTGAAGTATACAAAGTGTATCAGCTAAGATGCACGTTTGAGATTTGCGGTGAAACTGCGCAAAATTTCGCAAATCTTATGTAACAACCATTGAATAATTTTTGATTGCGCATCGACTAGAATATTATCAGATATTATTATTGTTCGTTTAACTTCCGTTCGCAAATAAAAAAAATTATCTTTGCTATTTCAAATGATAGCGATAAAAGTTAAATGCAAAAGTTTTAGAGCAAGAAAAAATAATAGAGATAAAAAATAAAGTCATACGGATTTCATACATAATAAGGGAGTCTTAGATTCTAGATTTTGGAGTCTTCGTCCAAGAACACGAAGACTTTAAAATCTACATACAAGATCACGGAAATCTACAGCAGTAATATTTCGACTTCCAACTTGTAATAAAAAATAGCATTGTAATATGTTTTAGCCACCGTGTACGGGTTTGCGTCTGACTGAACGCTTACCTCAAAACAATTGCGAATCGTGAGTTCGGCATGAAGCTGCTGCACGAAGCTAAGGCTTTCGGCCTGTGTCGAAAATCTGTCAAAAAATGACAAAATTTCGAACGCAAATATCTCCCTTATTATGTATGCAATCAGTATGACTTAATTTTTCATCGCTATTATTTTTTCTTGCTCTAAAACTTTTGCATTTAACTTTTATCGCTATCATTTGAAATAGCAAAGATAATTCTTTTGATTTGCAAACGGAAGTTAAACGAACAATAATAATATTCTATTCGATGCGCAATCAAAAATTATTCAATGGTTGTTACATAAGATTTTCGAAATTGTGCGCAGTTTCACCGCAAATCTCAAACGTGCATCTTAGCTGATACACTCTGTACATTTTTTGTCACAAGCATTCGACTTAGAATTCGAGATTCAAGGGCTTTTGAGGTAGCTGATTCCGAATTTGACCTTAGAATTTGGAAATTTAAGATGGCGGATCCAATATGACGGACAAGAATGCAAAAAGTCATTTGATGAAGGTAAAAGTTGGCATTCGGGAGTTTTTGAAATCGCTGATTACGAATCCGTAATCAGTTGTCTGAAATACAAGATGGCGGACCAAAATACAGAAAATCATTTGATGAGAGCGAAAGTTGTTTTATTAGAATTCAGTGTAACAGAATGAACATATTGAGCAACTCCGATGTTCTAGCAATTCCAGTAAAATCTCCGGTTTTCGGTTGCCATAATGCATGTCTAGTACTTATTGCCATTTTGAATTTGTGAATTTTAATCTCATATCCGTAATCAGTTACTTTGTGTATTTTTGTCCGCCATATTGGATCCACCATTTTGAGCTCGGATTCGCAATCAGCGACGCAAAAAAACATCTCTTTACCCATATCTTGTTTACTGTTTACCTGCCGGCTTAACCACAATTATATTTATTTTCGAATTGTAAAATAAGTGTTTTTTTTGTACTATACTTATTATTAATATCCACTAAGGGAAACATTAACCCTTAATAGTCGAATTTTAGTAACAATTGATCTAATAACATCCTAAATATACATTTACATTCACCGTTATGCGCTAAAACAAAATTTTTTTTTAACAAAACCAGAGTGGAAGTAAGTGGCATACCAGTATGTCACTATGCTTCAAAGGGTTAATAATAATAAATACACTAGCATATAGTATATATATATATATGTGCAAAGTAATAAATTTAATTTATACAGTTCTGCGCAGCGTTAATAACAAAAACTATAATTAGCTTTCTCGTTAATTTTTGTTTATGGTAAGCCGACACGACTCGCGCGTTACACTTACGTTCAGCGCTCATAATTATACATGGAAACGATTTCAGTCGCTGATAAATCATGCATCACATGTGATTGTATTCATACAGGTTTTTTTTCTCAATATTTTGTTTATGCAGATAGTATCAGTATTAGTATTGAGAGGTAGGTATAGGTACGCCATATGAAAATTCGATTTTCAAGTTAGGAACACCTGTTGATTATTCGTTATAAAATTTGGTTCTAAAGTCTTTGTTTATTTCAGTTGATGATTTTGTAATGTGGCAGTGTTCACAAGAGACTCTCGATTTAAGGAAATGCGATGGCGACGTTGAAAAAAATGTTATTAATATATTAAAAATCGATAACATTTTAAATTACATTATTTACCTATGCGCCGGTATTGGTCACGTTGTTTCTGAACCTTTTCTAGACCTGTGGCTCTTTTTGTTTTTTACAGATTCTGTCGCGCTGTCATTGTCAGAGACTGATGAGTCCCTTAGCGTTTTTCGACCTCGACCAACGTTCCTTTCCTCATTTTCTGATCCAATGGATTCTCTGTTCGATTTCCGTCTTTGACGCTGCGGCGCCTGATTCTGTGCTTTCATAACCTCACGTAAATGCTTTCTCTTGGCTTCCCAGAACATGTCTTGTCGTTGAACTATTTCTGGGTATCTAGTGGGATGATACAGGTTTAATTATATGTATCATGCACTGCTATTTTTGTCGTGTTAATGTGTTACCTTTCTACGAAGTCTTTGTTCGGTGGTAATATCAAGTGCCAACCTTTTTTTGGTTGATGCTTTGCTAAATTTGTAAATATCTCACGAATCTCTTCCAATGGCAATTTTATCACTGATGATATAGCACGTCTATCGATATACTCATGCTCCGTAAATGATAATAACTTAAAGAAAGGAAAATATAAAATTAGTGTTATTTTATTCATATGGTTTTTAGATTAGTTATGGTTATGTTGTGTTTTATTGCAATACGTACAATGTAATCTCTTGATCTACACATGAGCTCAGCTGGGATGCCACTGTGCGAGGATATAGTGTCTTTGGGATAAATAAGTTCACTATTTACGACCCAATTACCTTGCACCAATACAGCCACCTGTTGAAGATACTTCAGTATGACAGCAGACTCCTGGTCTTGTGCTACAAGACTCCTTAATTGTAGGAATGACATGACCTTTGCTAGAAAATCAAATATTTGTTAGGTATGTTCAAGCAGCCATATTTACTAGGTAAACATACCATCTTTCATGAGAATTCGAACTTGATCCAAGATTGGTAACGTTCTAATATAATTGAGGGATGTTACATGATTTGAAATATTTGCTTTGGAATATTCTTCTTCCTTTGCTGGAGGAGCAAGAAGACCAAGATAGTCCTGACAACTCATATTCAGAGTGTGTACTGACTCTTCAGTATTAGTACATAACATTTCCAGGCGGGTAAGCTGGAAATATAATTTTAATAAAAATTTTGTAATCAATGCTGTGTACAATATTCCTATGACTGCATCGATTCAATTACGGAATGTTAATTAAGATTTTTTACCTCGGCCTGAGGGTTGTTGGCCGGTATATAACCCGTATTGATCCACTGTTCTTCTGAACTTTTCTTTGTCTGATGTTGAAATGATTGCTCACGCATTTTTTTCAAGTATTCGGGTTCTTGGCGTGCAAACGTTACGTTTACTTGTTTGGCTGGTTCTTCCTCCTCAACAACTTCTGCATGTTACAGTATAAAGAACATTAATATCTGTAAAATTAATATAGTGATGCAAGAGTGTAATTTATACCTTCACCAGTATTCTTAGCCTCTTCCTTGGCACGTTTATCACTTTTGTCTAAATAATTAAATTGCGGTCGTAATTGAATGACACCTTTCAATGGTGTAATATGTAAATCTCCATCTTGAAATACTCCAACTGCATAATTTGAACAACTGGGTAAAGCTCTGGAGGATTCTAAGATGGTTTTGTCCATGAGGTTGCTGTAAGCATGTTTCTTATGTAAAGATAAAGATAAAAAGTGGAGCAAGAAATACACATATAAAGGAAATAGGACAAATATGGTAATATACCTATCAAATAATTTTTCTTCGTCCTCTGTATCATATTTTGAGGATCCATCGACATTGATAGCAATCTGTTCTCCTTTACTATGATCGTAATTGACACTATGTGTATCAACAGCTACCTCAAGACAGACTTCTTGGTTTTCGGGTTTTATAGAGGATTTTAAGAATACAGCATTATCGTAGCCCTCACGATCAGGCCGTACTGGATATTGAAAAATAAATAATTTCTCCGCTAATGTTTTGGACAGGTATACTGGTATCTTGAAGAACATACAAAAGAACATTATAAATAATAAATAATTTTTTTATAAATGATGCAATTTTAAGAATTAATACACTTAATAGATCATCTATATGAAAACATACTGAATCAAATTACAATCTACAACTATTTCCATAAGACAGGACTAACAGAATGACATATTATAATAAAAATGTTTCTCAGAAAAAACATATTCTTAATCTAAGGATAATAACCTACGATTATTTCGTTTTTGATATTTCTACGTTATACAATCTAAATAATTATTGCCACTTACTTCCTTAATTACTGGATCACTATCATTCTCCATTTCATTTGCTTTCGACATTTAGTATGAATTAATTATACTTTTTTAGCTTAAAATTTGTTAAATAAGGTAAAATTTCAGATGTACTTGCCACCGCTCCACGCTCAAACACGAGATACTATAGATATTTTGATCACTGAACTGTAGATATACTGGAATGCGTACGGCAGTGGTGGGGGCTATGTAAATCAGAAAAGCAAGCAGGCTGTCTCTATCACACACTGTACAATCTCTAAAAAAAGTTTAAGCTGCGATAAAGCAGTGTATTTCGAAGACTGTTAATTATTTGTTTGTCGTTTTTATAAGGCTCTATATTTATATCATGGAGCCTAGATAGGATTTTTATGTACTTGTACCTATTTCAATGTTCTTTCCATTGCACCACGGCTGGCACTGATATGTCGGTGGGACAACATTTTTGCAGGGTTTGTACACTACACGTGTGTTCAAATTCGAGAAGGCCAACCTTATCGACGAAATGAATGAAACAGCTTGGCCCTGGCCAAGTTACCTCAGGCTACACGTGTACGGATTTCGGTATGGTTAGAGGTCAATAGTACCATATCAGTGCGACGTAGTCCTCCACGTGCTGACTGCTTTATCTCAGCTTAAACTTTTTTAGAGATTGCATAGTGTGTCACAGATATAGCTTGCTACACTGATCTGTGTTCGTACTATCTCTCTCTACGTAGCGCTCAGTGGCCCTCACCACTGCCGTACGCATTTCAGTACACCTAGAAGAGTTCAGTGTGAAAGGCTGCCAACATTGCTAAACTTATACATTTCACAAGACATAATTTTGATTCGATACTTTTGATTTTCAGCTAAGTTCACGTGTATTCAATGATCCTCTCGTCTCTCTCTAACGTCTTTGTCAGTGATTAATGCAAATTGATGAAATGTCAATGGAATAGCATTACCTTTAAAATTTATCTTTCATTATACTTTAGGACTGACTTCTTGATTCTATTCGCCATTTAAAGGTACACAGGAATTTATTAACTGCTAAATAGCTGATAAGTATTTTACTTTGTTGTGAGAACGTAATGGAGTAAATACTAGCAATCAACATGTTTGCTATAGAATCTTTCTTGAATATTATTAAAATCATGTTCATTTCTTCTGTTTATAGGATTAAATATTGGTTTTCCAGAAAAAACTATAATGACATCAATATTTGATCAATACGAACAAGATTCTCAAAGGTCTAAACAAGTAGCACCACCCCCAATTAGACCTGATATTGTATGTAATTTTCATGCATGTTTTATGGAAAGTATCGGTTTTATGACGTACTTACTAGTCTTATGCCTAATGTTTAATTATAGAGTAGTACAGGCTTCATTCAAATGAAAATGAAGGAAGATGGACCAATATTCACAAAACAGAAAGTCAATTTCTTACCACCGGATAAGATTACACATCTGTCCGTTAGCAGTAACATGATTGTTATAGCAATGTCCAATAATATTTTACTAAGAATTGATATGAAGTATCCTGACAAACCAGAAGGTATTCGATAATATACTTCATCTTTGCAGTATTAATATTACGATAATGATTTTTAATGGCAATTTTTCTATTTAACCATAGAAATTGATATTTCAAAATATATTACAAACATGAAGCTGTCAGGCTTATTTTTGGATCCTCTGGGTTTTCATTTGCTGCTTGCACTAGTTTCCAAGCATAGTGACAATCCATCAGCAGAATTATTTTACTTGCACAGAAAAACAACCAAATTAAAACAGGTATGATTTTATGAAAAACAGTTACAATGGATTACCATAATAGGTTGGTCATTGTTAAATAGGCGGGGAAGTTCAGAGGTCACGAAATCACAGCAGTGGGTTGGAATTTTGGCAACACATCCGAAGTTACATCGGGTCCCATTTTATTGGGTACGTCGAAGGGTCTCATTTTCGAAACAGAGATTGGTCTGGACGGTGATAAAATATTTAATACGAGTCTGGAGCAATATTGGAGACAGGTATGTTTAATTGAACGATAATAATAAAGTTCTAACAACTATTAACTCTCATGCTGATCCTTCTACGCATTAAATCCCAAGCTCCCAAATTATCTGCCTCTTTATGGTACTAAAGAGGTAGAAGGATTGGTAAGTCAAAAATCATTTCCTTCCTGAAAATATCATTGCTGAGAATTACTATTTAATATTATTTCACAAGTGACACGATTAATCATCACAACCATTTTACTAGGTGTTCGATATTGGTAAAGCAAGTAAACCTCCAATTACCGGTTTGGAATTTCATAAGATACCGAATACTGATAAGTACATAATCATTGTGACAACGCTCATACGAATTTACCAATATATTGGATCGGTATCCAGTTCAGATGAGAAACCATTGCTACAACAAATATTCAGTAAATATTTGAACATGAAAGGTAAACGTTGCACAATTAAATATAAAAATATGGTGAGATCTAAATATATATAAAAAAAATTCTATTCCAGAACGTTTCAATCAATTAGAAAGTTCATTGCCATATTCTAAAATGCAGTTTTTCTATCCCAGTCCAGGAGCCTTCCCAAAATCTTTTGGATGGCTCACAGAGACTGGGATACTATATGCTCAGGTAACTGTTCGATAAAGTTTTTATTAGAATCTTAATGACAGATATGGTATTTTCAAAGAGTTATCGACTGACATAAAATCGTTGGGTTTTGTAGGTGGATCCCAAGGTGGATCCTGAGAATGTATTAGTAAATCAGCAGATGATACTTTCTCCTGAAACTAGTTTAATGGGGAGTGGAACTTCGGAAACAAGATTGGCTCCTCTTTCTTTTATTTTGACAGAATTTCATGCATTACTATTGTACGCCGATCATGTGAAAGGCATCTCGCTTCTTAATCAGGACCTCATCTTTGAAGACATTTATAATGATGTATGTATGACAAGAATTGATAAAGAAAAGAAATGAACGTTAGACGTGACATTACTTGATAATTTCTATAGGCATTTGGAAAATTGGTTAATATCACTAAAGACCCAATGACTGGATCTATTTGGGCCTACAGCGAGAGGACTGTATTCAAATACAAAGTGATCAAAGAGGATAGAAATGTCTGGCAGGTAATACTCACGTATTGTCATTACTTATTTTAAAATATTCTATAGCATTACACTACAAGTATTTTCTAGGTGTACGTAGACAGAGGAGAGTTCGAATTAGCTAAGCAATATTGCAAGGACAATCTTGCGCATGTGGATCAAGTGCTAGTCAAACAAGCTGAAATGTTATTTAAGAATCATGAGTAAGTTCTTCAATTAAAAAAATTAAATACAAAATCATTATTTAACATCCAAAACATTTTGCTAGTTACCAAAAGAGTGCAATGATTTATGCTGACACCCATTCTTCCTTCGAAGAGATTTCATTAAAGTTTCTGCAAGAATCGCAAATAGAGGCGCTGCAAGTGTTTTTGAAGAAGGTAAACGCTTCATCGGTCTAAGCTGATATGCAAATATTACTTTAAAATCCAATACTCGTATCTATAAGTTTTAAATTGATTTTTAGAAATTGGAGGGATTAAAGGTTCAAGACAAAACCCAAATAACTATGATCGTAGTCTGGGTAGTTGAGTTATTCATGAATCAAATGGGAGCACTGCGAGGCGATCAGACATCACACCTTCACAATCCTAAATACGCAGAGCTACAAAAGCAATTTGACAACTTCTTAGCAATACCAAAAGTCGAGGTAAATATAACGAAATAACTGGAACAAGATAGTTGATAAACTTTTGTAAAAGTACAACCTCATTACAGGAATGTATCAGGAGAAACCGTAGTACCATTTATGATCTAATGGCAAGCCACGGTGATAAGGACAATTTGATTCGATTGACAATAATGCATCGCAATTACGAGGAAGTGATACGTCAGCATCTGTATAAAACTAATTACATGGAGGCGTTGGAGGTGCTCAAGAGTCAAGCTAACAAGGATCTCTTCTACCAGTTCGCCGGAATCCTTCTCCAGGAGCTACCACGACCAACTATAGCTGCTCTGATTGCTCAGGGTTCTCAGCTTAAGCCATCTAAGATTTTACCGGCTTTAGTTTCCTGTAACAGCGACGAGAAACATGTAAGATTTCAGATTTTCCTATGGTCTGTATACTTCATTTTACCTTCCAATGCCATGGAACATTGTATTGATAAAAACACTTATTTGCCTCTTCGACAAGGCTAAAGAAGTCATAAGGTACTTGGAATTCTGTGTGTATAAGCAAGGTTGTCAAGAACAGGCAATACACAATTTTTTACTATCGCTGTATGCTCGTTACAAGTCAGACGAAGTTATGCACTATATCAGTTCTCAAGGTACTCCACATTTTTTAAGCCATCGATACTTTGTCCTTCTTGCATTACAATTGTATCTTCTTCTTCAAGGCCAAGATATTACTATGGTTCACTACGATGTGCATTATGCACTGAGACTCTGTCAGGAAGCAAATCTGACTAGAGCCTGCGTACAGTTGTCTGCTTTATTAGGACTTTGGACGACTGCTGTCGATCTCGCGTTAACGATCAGTGTTGATCTTGCTAAACAAATTGCTGCAATGCCCTTGCATCACGATGATGAGCTGAGAAAGAAGCTGTGGCTCAAAATAGGTTTGTGTGTTTGTTTCTTGATTATGCGAATGCTTTCTTAAAGACTGATTCTCTACAGCTGAACACGTTGTACGTGAAAAGGATGATATTCAAGAAGCCATGAAATTCCTTCAGCATTGTGATTTAGTCAGGATAGAAGACATTCTGCCATTTTTCTCAGACTTCGTTACAATTGACCACTTCAAAGACGCTATATGTAACTCTTTACAGGTATGACGGTGATTGAGTTGCATTTAAAAGTTTAAATGAAGTAATGGAGTTCTTTTTGTTATACGCAATACTTTTTTTTATTTTAATTCAGGAGTACAATCAGCATATACAGGATCTCAAGGAAGAGATGGAGGAGGCTACAAAAGCTGCAGAGGTCATACGAAAAGATATTCAAACTTTTCGGAACAGGTATGTTCTAATGTTTATTGGAGATTTAAAAGAAATTTTCATTTGACTTTATATGCGATTTTTTTATTTTTTAGATGCACCTTTGTTCTTGCCAAGGACACTTGTAATACCTGTGACTCTCAGTTACTCCTGCGACCATTTTATGTTTTTCCATGTGGACATAGATTTCATAGTGATTGTCTAGTGGCAGCATTAACTCCAATGCTGTCGATGGATCAGCAAACTAAATTGGCAGATTTACAGCGACAGCTGACTACCATTTCAAATAGGCCAGAAGATACAAATTCTGTTATATCGGTGTCATTGTCAACCAAAGATCAAATTAAAGCTGACATCGATGATTTGGTAGCATCTGAATGTTTATACTGCGGAGAACTTATGATTGAGTAAGTATCATATCACTGTGAATATTTATAGCAATATTTATTTCTTAATTGTAATTAATGTTACTAATCAAAATCTATTGGATTACATTTTATAAAAAGAAATATTTCATTGCAGGTCCATCGACAAGCCATTCATCGAAGAGGGTGATTATGAAAGAGTATTAAAAGAATGGGCGTAGGTGCAATAATGTTTATCAACAGTGTAGATTTCATATTGTGATTATAGATGTTATGCGCTAGTACTATTAAGTAATATAGGGCGCAAAGAAAAAATAGTCGATTAGCTATAGTTTACTGATGGACACTTTTAAAAACATCAGTCGCTTTAACGTTTAGTCTTGAAGGAATTATTATGAAATCAGGCATCTTTGCGGTCGGTGCTATTGATAATTATTAATTATACCACTTGTACGCGTAATGAAGTTTTTTCAATGAAAAACAGTATTTTCATACTAGTAAAGTGGGTTCTCTTACAGCTTAATTAATGCAAAGATGTATAAGCTAAGCGAAGTATCAATCAGGTATTCTGAACGGTCCTGCTGGTTCTACTTCTTTGGCATCGGTAACCAATGGCAATACTTAGGCGCCCCGATTTCCAATCTTCCGCAAGCTAAGAGAATGTAAGCTGTGAGAGACTCCACTGTATCTTGATCAATCTTGATTTGCTGCATTGTCCATTCATCATAAGTAAAATGTGTAACGCAGGGGTCTTCTTAGATCTTACATTCTACTTGTGGCTTAAATATCCGCTCGAATAATTATTTTAGTTGTAATACATATTTATATTTCATATTATTATTTTGTATAAAATAATAGTAAAAGTCGCGTATGTGCAATACTCATTTATGTATATGATCCTTGCAAGCCTACAAATACGAATATGTACATAGTCCTGAGTGTGTATTATTGTATAATTTAATGATAAGAGAAATTATTACACATAATTTAATCACACTGTTCATTGAGTGATTTTAATCACTTTGTGATAAGACAGCTTCGGCCTTCTTATCTCTTTTACTCACAGATTTATTTCCATGCACGTAATACCTTAAAGGCTTGTTTGCCCATTCTGGTCCGGCACTGTTAATTCCAATTCTGGGACATTGAACAATTTTTATTTCTTGTTCGAAACCATCGTCTTCCAACCACAGACTTCTCCAGGAACACATTGAATATTTGCTGTGATCTTTCTCAAGCTGAAATGCCATGCAAAGCTTGGATGGGCCATTGCATAATTCATGTGGTTTCAATTGTTTGATAGATTTTCGTGGCTCTTTCGACTTTGATCTTGAGCTGCGAAATCTTTCCATGTGCTCCATGCCCTGGATAGGATCCACGGCTCTTAAAAGAACGGCACAACCGTCACCTAAAATTTCCGCAGATTTTTTTCCAGGAGATTATGATAAAAGGGATTGTAGAGTGTTTTAGTTTCTCTATGTAGCACAAGCATCCTTCTCATGCAGCATATCCCTCTGAGTGATACAAGAATTTCCTAATATGTAGAATCGTAACAATTTTTTTGAGGGCTTTTTAAGTTTAGAAGGCTCAGTTTCAATTTGTGGTGCAGCTACGATGTTAAGTTTTTCTACACTAGAATTATTCTCTATCCATAGCCCATGGCATGTGACAATATTTGCATCACAGAAAGTTTCATCTATATCGAGGGCAGTGCAAATTTCAGATGGACCGTTGCACAGTTCATGTGATTCTAGGGATTTTATATTGTTTATCATTTTCTTTTCCTTTCGGCCTTCTATTACACAAATGTTTCTTAACAACTCCATGTATTCCAGACCTACTGTAGGCTCCAATGCTCTGATTGTTACATATGCACCTGACTCTACATATTGATATTTAGACAGTGATAAAGACTCTGAAAAGTGTACAAAAATACTAAGACTCACCTTGACTAGAGACATTGAAACAGTGATACATGCCATATGTGAGATAAACATAAATAGTGCCTGGAGGCATATACATAGGAGCATTTCGAGGTGTAATACGATGTTGATACGTATGCGATGCTTTATCTACAACTCCAAGGTAGCTTTCAGTTTCCACAATTCTGCCTTTTAAAATTGTACCATTTTCCAGCTGGCGAACAAGTATTTTTCCTAAACATTAGAATGGCAAACACATATAATATATACGAATAAATTAGTTGGCCATAATACGGAATTACCATTCAATTACTGACCCAACATGTTTCGCGCCAGAGTTTCACAAGGTACATCAAAAAAGTCATATGGCAGTCTGGTCGAAGACAATTCTATCTCTATAGGTGTAACAGGAGGATCCTCCAATTGCTTTAATTCATTCTTCATCATTTCTAAGTCAACTACTCCTCTTAACTTCTTCTTATCCTGTAAGGATTTTGTGCTCTTTTTTTCATTAACAGATGTATCGATACTGATTGTTGTTTCTTAACAAACAAAAAAACAAATAGAAATAAATATTTACTCTTTGCAATTACCCAATTACTTTAAACTATAATATTTACTTTCCACAGATAGATTTTCCAGTTTCAATCTGGTTCTAAGTTTCGATGGTTCAGTCGAAACTTCTGATGATTTTGATGATGGTAAAACATTGTCTGCAGATGCTGATTGAATTTCTCTGTTAAAAATATTCGTTTCTCCTGCAGCATTAACAGTCTCACGCAAGACATTTTTTTTCACAGCAAGCCTTGTTCTTTTCATGGACACAAGATTCGCAATATTTAGCTTTGCGATTCTGTGAATTGCTTGTTTATAATTATCTATGAAAGAAGAAAGGTGTTTTATCAGTATCACGAAAGAGGAGCTAATTATTTGCACAATTTTAAAGAACATATGAACCGGCAATATTGGGATAGGTTAAGCCATTCAAAATTACATGGTTACCAACCAAAGAATTATTTCTAAGATAAGATATCACAAAGATAACTATAAGATTATCTTATAACACTATTGCTTAAGTTTCGACCGTGCAGAGTTTAAACAGAGTTAACCAATCACGTATAGGAGTTGAATAGAATTGACCAATGAGGCTTCTAAACTCTCTTTGAACTCTTCGCAGTGGGAACTAAGTCACTATCTCAGCTATAGATACCATTTTTGAAACTTCACAAACTTTAACCCATTTGCACCACAGCTCTGAATGCGCTATTAACCTTATTTATTTGAGAAATTTAATTGACAGTCGGCCCTTATCGTCGCGAGCGCAATATTCCGTTGCTGATAGAAATTGTGAATCGTCATGTGCGAATTATTTCACTTACGGATGCAAATGGGGGTCAATAACTCAATAAATATTTTTCCGTCTTTAGCAAAAATCGTTGGTATACTTTTACAATCAAAGAACATACCGAACATTTCTGCTTTTATCAAATTCTGAATTCTTGGATAGTGCCGTATTCCTTTAAATGATAACATATTTGCAAAACAATTGGTTCTTCCTATCAAAGAAAATTCCGATGATTCCACGTGAGTATAAATATTTATTCTATTAGTATTAGGAAAGATCGTTATTAATTAACGTAGAGAATAAATACTGAAGCGAAAGTAAAAAAAAAAAATTGGTAACGATAATCGTTTGTTTATGATACTCGCATTAAACATTCTGCCTGTGCTTTCTTTTTCCTGCACTCAACCCGATTGGCATTATAGCACATTATAGGCAAAAATATGACCCAGTTTGCTCCATGTTTACCTGACAAAGAAGCGAAAAATACGAGCCAGCCCTATTGAATATCTGAAACAGAGTCAAATGCATTCTCGAATTACGTGAAAGTAATGAATAACGTGAGCCATTTAAATGGCGGCAGTAGGTATTCCGATAATTAGAAAAGACGGCGTCACTATATAGCAAATATTTATCGTGAGACCATAAATAATTGCTCACGCGAGACACCGAAAGTTAGTGTATACAGTACGGCATATCTCCAGCTACTTGTCTACTTCATTTCTTTTGGTTCGTTTTTTGGAAGATAGAGAATTATAATTCACATTCCTTCGTCTCTTAAACAAAACGCGTAATATACGTATTTCATGAAATGTCATTCTCTTCTCTTCCTTTTTATTATTAGGTTCAAATATGTATAAGATACGATTGCCTGATTTAATTCTTCGTTTGAAAAACATTGAATTAGAGTATCTGACATCCCCCGCGTCTACTAGTTAAAGTTTTACCACGAAATTGCCAAATACCAGTCACTACTAATCATCTTCCCACAGTCAGCCATCTTGTAATATATCAACGTAATAAATTGAGCTAATCGCCCTTCGCAGATTAACAAATTCGTACCTAGAGTTGATCCACTGTCTTTGTATTATATCAATTAAAATATAAGACTCACACATGTCTCTTACTCCAAATGACATTCTTTGAAAAATTCACGGCTGTGTTACCCAAGAATATTTTTGTCCTCGTATGACAACGAAGTGTAAGATTTTCCTTCCTTTTTCCTTATGGCTGTATCCCCAATGGGGGACATGTGCCAAGTGTAAGATTTTCGGCAGCTGGTACCACGGAACGTCATGAAATATCACATTGGAAACAGCACTGCTTTCTTCAATAAGAATACCGCCTGGCCAGCACCATAAAATTAATTAGACCATAATGAATATCAAGTAATTAATGAATTTTATTAAATCCATATAATTGACATCGACTAATATTGCGTATCCACTTAAACAGATTTCCAGACCGCTCATTACGAATTGGACAAAAATAATGGGACTCGATAGATCCTCTAACTCATCAGCGACTCTGGAATGAGGTAACGATTACAATGGAAAATAGGCTAAGATTACAACAGTCATCTCAGCTGAATGCAATTTTACATAAAACATAATTAATAATGCAATCTGAAAAAGTGGATTACGTTAAATACTGTTTTTCAGGTCGTTGCTCTATTATCCTTTGATGCTGTTTAATGCATTTAAGAATATCTCTTAATACGTTGTTCATAAAATCCTTTTCTAGGTTATAATTGCTGTTGATGTCAGCGCCAATTTTCTGCAGCCACGCTTGAATTAATTAAAACTGCCCGCAAACGTGCACAACGGCAGTCAAGATTGTCCCATCGAGATCAGTAACACCGCAGGAACAAATCATTGACGAGATAGTTTGGAATACGAATACAATTTCAAAATTTCCCGCGGTTACTGTGTCAATACCGCAACCTAATAAAAATATAAAAACCACTCGCGTCCTTAATACGAGATTGAAAATTGTCAATTCAATTTGCTGTTGCATTTTTGATTCGCATTGAAGGAAAATTTAAAGCAGTGAGTAGTTATTGATGTCATTGTCAACAGACAACAGGCCAACTAGATTGCACAAGTGTTTATTTGGACTTATGTAATCGTTGATGCTCCTTACTTTTATTGCAGATGATTTCACCGTGACGTTCGTTTGTTGAAGTAAGTAATCCAACTGTTCCTACTGAAGTTTTACAACGTCACGAAGTTTTGGCAAGGATGTCTTAAGGTGTACTTGAATGTGTAACTCTGGCGATGAGTTTCCTTTGTAACAATAATACGACTGAAAGGAATGATGGAATAGAAATTCTAACTTAACCAAGTATTTCTTAGCCCATTAAACTCCGAATGTCCAGCATACAATTTTTTTTTTTGAAAATTCGGTGTGAATGCCGCATAATGGACCCGGAAGTATACGTTACATATAGAATTTTTCCAGGACCACTCTGGAAAATGCCAATTGTCCTCATAACTGCCAATACCCAAGAAAAAAAGTCCTGGAAACTGCCTTATAACGTATTTATTGTTACATACATATATTTTTACACAAGAATTAAATAAATACAGGGTGTTCAATAAAAATCAGTCTAAAGTACGTTTCTACATTGTTTCTCATGAGACATCAACAATAAGAACAATTAATATTTTTACAATCGAATAACCAACTCTGTTTCTGGTCCACGTTTCATCTGGATGAAAAATCCTACACAAACCACTAAATAAAAATTTCAAGCAATAACATAGGTAAGAAAACCTTAAGTTTTCTCTCTCAATAATTCCTGAATCTGCAAGAAGTTCTTGCCCTTGGTTTCCGGAATGCAAAAGTACGTGTACGGCACGCCAAGGAATACAATAGCACCATAAGTCCAGTATACATAATGTTCCTCGACGACATCTAAAAATGGCTGAAAAGTCTTGCTGATAATAAAAGCAAATATCGATGACGTGAAGGCGGTGCCAAAACACGCAAGAGTCTTAACATTGGACGTAAACATTTCACTGACTAAAGCAGACGGTATAGGATAAAGTCCGAAATACAAAAACACATTGAGCAAGATCATCGTGATGATCGGCAGCCACGTGAGATCATTCGAGTTATATCCCATGGATAACAATAGAAAATGTAATCCAAGGAGAGCATGCGTAACGGTAACGCCTAAGCAGGAGGCGATCAAGAGTGATTTTCTGCCGAAACGATCAACGAATATCGATGACATTAGACCAGCGAGAACGATGACTACGCCAATGACAATGACGACTGTGCTTGGCGTCATGCTGATACCACTTCTTTTCATGATTATTTCGGTATACAAATTTAACGTATTTATTCCAGCCATATTCATGAAGAGATTCACTGTCAGTAGTATAATGGCGCTCTTTCGATTTCCAGGCTGCCACATCTCCTTAACTTTGTTCAAGAACGTGTTACTCGTTAGGGATTCCTCGACGTAATTCTGTATCATACACAGCTCCCTTTTGACGTCCTCCCGACGTCTGTACCACTTCAAGGACTTTTCGGCGTTCTCTACGTCCTTGCGTTCCATGTAATAATACGGTGAGTCTGGTAGAAGGATGAAAAGTCCAACGAAAAGGATTATTGGTATCAGACAGACGTAACTGAAAACTGCCAGTGACACGTAGGGACCCATTATATTTCCAATCAGCGTCCCAACAGAGCTGGCATTGACGTTGAAGAAGATCTACAAAAATTTGAGGTTAGTTTCAATTAATTTTTTTTTTAAGTCACAGGTCTCGTCTGTACTGTTATACAAGGCCTGCATTATCGAGTCTGTTCCGATGATTCTTATATACGATATTCCATTTGAAAAGCATAGACAAGTCGTATGTGAAGATACATGTGAACAGGCCCGTTCACGGAGTGCGGGGGTCCTTACCACGGCACCACGAATTTCGGGATCTGCTATTTCGCCCAGCAATACCGCAAGCACCGACCATAAAATACCTGAGGATATCCCGCCGCATAGTCGGGCGGCGTAAATCCAAGAAACCGAATTGGCAATTACGAAGAAAATCCATGTGAAAAATAATGGCACGCTTGATATCAGCAATGACTTTTTCCTTCCTATGATATCTGTTGCGAAGGTGAACAAAAATTTATTTTATTACTTATCCTTAATCACGCTTTATTTTAGGATCAGTATTTATTTTATATTACCTTGCATCGGTACCGTTATTATGTTACCAATTATTCGTCCAATGTTGAATATAGAAACTACCCATGATGCTTCGTCGTCCGTTAATTTAATTTTCATGTCCGATGTGGATGACGTCATACGTGCCAAATACGGCGAAACCCATCCAGTCGTTAAACCACTGTCAACCAATAGTAAGCAAGCTAGAAAGAAGAAAAGAAAAATATTGAATACAATAATAATTGACACTAACGTTTTAGTGCTGTCAAACGATCAACAGATTTTACGTCTGCTGGCTCTCCAGGACCTCACAGTAAGAAGCAAGGACTAAGGAGATATCTGTTAATCGATTTTTTAAGTCCTTACCGATCGAAGCTACCAGCCATTGGGACCAATAAATATTTTTCACAATTTTAATCGGTATTTTATTAACGTCGTTCATGATGATTGGAATATTTAATTACTTTTTTTTTCTCAATTTAAATATAAGTGTTAACTATACTCTTATTTTTGTATTTAGACACCTCTGACTTTTGATTAACCAATCAAATCCCATTCTGCTGGTCCATTCCAAGGCAAACGCTTAACTGATGAAAGCCAGAAGTTTGCCAGAATTTAAAATAAAGTTGTATCTGATGCTTGCTCAATGATAAAAGCTTCATTTTCATTTATAACGACTAATATTTTGCGATCTGAGACGCAGGTCCTGTACGTATCGAGCGATAATATTTGAACAAACAAATCATATTGTTAGAAGTGCATCTGATGCTTATCATATATGTATATACAGGGTGTCTTGCCGAAGATGCACATCTCGATTATCTCCTTTACTATTGAGGATACGGAAAAAAGTTTCGAACAAAAGTTTTATGGTTTCGAGGGCGTCGATTTTACGTCCGAATGATTTTTTTTTATGTTCATTTGGTTTCGAGATACAGCGCGTCACGTGTTTTTTTTTTTTTAAATGGAACATCGTTTTCCTTTGGTAGAAGAAAATGTAGTGCGTTTTTTTCTTAACACTTTAGGACCTTGCAGACTAAAATCCGTCCAGTCATTTCTAAGTTATTGATAAATTAATTTATTGAGCAATCTTCGATTGCCAAATTAAGCGCGCGAACTTTAAATGCTCTCGCGCCGCTGCGACCGAAGATTGTTCAATAAATTTACTTTTCAATAACTTGGAAATGGCTGGCTGGACTTTAGTCTGCAGGGTCTTAGAAAAGAGTTAAGAAAAAAACGCGTTAAATTTTCTTATGCCAAGAGAAAGCGATGTTTCATTGAAAAAGAAAACAGGTGATTGTTCAATAAATTCATTTCTTAATAACTTTGAAATCGCTCGATGGATTTTAGTCTGCAAGGTCTTAAAGCGCTGAGAAAAAACCCGCTACATTTTCCTATACCAACAGAAAATGATGTATCATTTTGAAAAAGCACGTAACGTGCTATATCTCGAAAACAAATGAATATAAAAAAAAAATCATTTTAATGAAAAATCGTCCCCCTTGAAACCATACAAGTTTTGTCTGAAACTATTTCCCTTATCTTCAATAATAACGGAAATAATCAAGGTCTACACTTGCGGCGAGACACCCTGTACATATTTATGCTCTTATCAGTAGACATTTCATAAGCCAAAAGAAAAAAGAATGACATCGCACGATCAGATCGTTTATTAAGTCATCGTGTTTTGTGATTTATTTATGGCGCGTTATTAAAATATTTTTAACTCTAATAAATCACTAAGCTTTTGTTATCAAAGGGCATCGCGTTCCTCGGCCCGAGTCAGAAAATCATTATTATCACGTGATAATAAATTATTTTCATTTGACACGTTGACTGCCAAACTACATGATAACTCGTAGTTGGCTTAATTCTGAAAAGTACCGTGACTTTCTACGCGTTAAAATAATTAAATGCTGCGTTGATTGTATCCCGATTGCTAATGTCAACTTCTCGGCACCCCTATGACGTTTCATAATTTTATCAATTGTTACGTGTACGCGGTAGTCTTACACCAGTATAGCTAATATTGATCTGAACGAATTTAAAAATCTTAAACATTTCTACGTGCAAGGAGTATTCGAAATAAGTCAATTCCTTCAGATCAGTATTAATGAAACCGGTTTAAGACCGCAATGTAAACGTATTCAGTATAATGTTTGTACTTCAAAATCTGATAATACTTTGTAAACTCTTGAGTAGAAAATTATGTAATAATGTTACTTGTAAATTATATATAATCTGTACTTGTTTTAGATTTTTTTTTTTAAATTTACATTGTGTACGTGACTTTATGTAAGAAGCGATAGGACGGAGGTGTTAGAATGGTGGTGATGAATTTATGATGATTGATTGGACAATGATTTTCTTTTGTCTCTACAGCGTTTTGTCTGGTTTCATTTTTATTATAGAATAATATGAATATTTTTTTATTATATTACTTTTTCTCTATTTACATTTGTTATACGTCAAGAGGAAAAATACGTAAGGGAGAATAAAGTCAAGATACTGGAGGCAGAAATGACCCGGCTGGATGATAATAAAAAGATAACCAAGGAGCCGAAACTTCGGAGTCCTTTGGACGTCGTCTTTGAGAAGATTAAGCAGACCTGGGTACATCCTCCAGAACGTTTGACGTAGGTGTTATGAAACCATATATACATATATGAGAGTGATCCATGTGGATTTCTTTTTTTTTAGTGGAAAAATCTTAAGTGATCTATTAACGTCGGATAACGCATCGTGCAGTGATTCATGTCAGGAGGATTTAGATAAATTGGACAAAGATGAAGTGCACGATTGTGTGAATCTGGAAGGACCTGTCGCGGGCTCAGAAAGTCGAATAAAAGAAAAGGTATTTTCAAAGAAGACCAAAAAATTTCAAGAATTCGATTCCTTGAAAATGCCAAAACTAGAAAATCCTTGGACGCAAAGGATGCCTGTTAAAAAACCGCCAGGAAGCTTACATGGGTATATGTATACGTATATATTAATATGGGTAGTATATGAATATGAGAAAATTCTTTTGAGTCCCTAAAATATGTACAGTAACGTTCGGCATTGAAACTGATATTCAATCTGGTCAAATATTAGATGCTGGTATTATTTGTAGAAATGAAAAAGACGGCGTGTCTCACAGAGAAGAGAAAGAGAGAAGCGGAAAGGATGAAAGCCGCTGAATTCAAGATGCACAATGGTAAAAGCAGATCAAGGAGTGCTGGCACTTGGAAACGAAAAGATCCCTCTGATGCCGAATGACATACATATGAACCGACCAGTAGATTCGGTTGACTACTTAGGCTTTTGGCTCTTGAATTGATGAAAATAGTTTCGATATGTGAGATAAGAATTTAAACGGAAAAAATTACAAAAACAAAAAATTATTTAAGTATATTCACTGGAATAACAATTTCCTTTCACTTATCGCTGTTACGAATATTTATCAATACTTTTAAGAAGGGCTGATCACTTCTCTTTAGTAACTCAATTCCATCGATTCTGATCGAGAGACTCGGACGACGCTAGCGCCAGCTACAGGCAACCGGCGGTACAACCAAGGCGACGAAGCGAGTCGTATAACTGAGCGTCATTAATGGCGTCCAGCTTGTGGACGCTATAGATATAGAAATACAGGAATGAAGCATAAACTGGTATTTTGGGCAAGAGTGATGCCAAAATAAGGGCCGGGGGGGGGGAGTTCGTTGCATAACCAATCAAATTTAAGCTGGAACCTGCCTTACTATGATTGGTTCTCCTTGTGCGTATAAAAAAACGGCAGACTACGTAGCACCGTCGACATGAGGTCGGAAGGTCCGGAGAGACTGGGAGAGACCATACTGCGACCACAACCTGGACCGGGTCTACCGAGCAAGCTCAGCAGATGAAACGGAAGGGCAACCCTCGTCACCACAGTTCACGTGTGTTTCTCTAACAGACTGAACTACCCTGTTATGACTACTCGAAGAAATATGCTCGGCCCAACCAAAGAAATAGGAAAAGCAAGACAAGCACAATGGAAAGTGAACGAGAACAGAACGGAAAGAAGAAGGCAGAAAGAAAGAGATAAGAAAAGTAAAGAATAAGTTAAGAAAAAGAACAAAAGAAAAGTAGCAAAGTAAGAAATACGAGTAAAGGAGAAAACAAGAAATCAATATAGAAAAAGAAAGGATACAAACGGGTAAGACGGGATCGTCCAAGAGACCGGTATAGGTGACCGGCTCGTGGGGGAATGAGTGCTGTAAAACCTAAGCACTCCCAAAGGCACCCGGTTTCCCCCCCACTTCGCGGATTCTGCGCAGTAAGTCTGCGCACCGGCAGATTTAACAATTTCCAGCACTTCTAAGCTGCTTGGCGGGTCCGTGATTTACTTGATATAAATTTACGTTTATTATGCAAGTCTTCAAACTGAAGACCAACGTCAACTTTCTGTATAGAGCATATTAGTAATAAGCCGTCAATAATAATCATGGTAAAAGCCTAATAAAAAAACATATAGTCTTAGAATACTATTGGTACGTTCAAAGTAAGTACTTTGAAATTCCTGGCATGGACCCACTAAGTAGTACTCGATAAGGAATCACCTAAAGTTTTATTAATTATTAAATGTTCATTAAATCATAATTAAATACAAAAGGCAGTAGTAATATAAAGGAGTAGCGGAAACTTTATAGAAAATTTTGAAAATATAATTAAAATGATGGGCCAGTGCTATATCTAGATCATATAATAGGCAGACATGTAGTGACTTTTGTACTTGGCATTAATAATATGATTTCGATAACTTTTGTTAGAGGAATTCACAGCATTCTTATACTTGGCATAGTTTTTTACACGTAAGTTTTTTGGGGGGTTAACAGTGACCATGAAAAAAAATATGCAAGTAGTGGACGCTTCAATGAATTTTAGTATCCATTAACGAGACGCCTAGGTACCTTTGGATGAAAAAGATGGAAAATTCTATCCTGCTGAAGTCCATCCTTTTTTTTGGAGATTAGTTCAATGCTTTCCTCGTCGATCCTTCTCCCGTACCCAGAACGTGTTTAACGAAGGAAAGCACGTTTGATTGTCGGTAACCGAATTTGCAATTCCCTTCTGTCACGTCGGTCTCCAGTGAAAAGGAAATGAGCTGATACGGTGGATCGGGGCGTGAAACATCACAGGGGTGTATCACTACGTAAAAGAGCGAGGGAGAAAAATAAAGGAAGAAAAAAAAACGTAAAAAGGTCATCGACCGTAATACAGTGTGTTTACGTAAAAAAGGGCACCGCACCAATAAAAATATCTCGTTTATAATCCTTCTTAAACTGTATCGCTAACAACGATAAGGCGACTAATCTAAACCATTAAAGTTTTCTTTCGCAAAATCCCTCTTTCAGAATCTTTAAAGGAGCAACAAGATCGCAAGATAATCCAGGTCTTTAAAACGGATAATCTTCGACCGTATCAAAGATAGTTTTCTCGACTGATACGAGGTACTTGCACCTCTCAATAGATGGCGGATCGATCGTCGAAAGCTTCGTTCCATGAAAGCTCCAAGGACATCCACCTCCCTTTACCTTCGGAAATACTCGGTGAAATTCGTTTATCTTCGGGCAGCCGCGACGGCTCTCGTGCGGGGTTGCGTTCAGTCGAAATTGCGCAGCCGCCTGACGAGCTTGGTGGATTATCCGGTCGTGATCACGGTTCGCGTATAGTGCCAATCGTTGATTAAAGGGTTTATCCGCCCGATCGCGATGGAGGAATGATTGGAATCGGTGCGTGCGAGGAGTGTGGTGTTCTCGCGCGTTTATCGTAATTAGATACATTTGCGAATCCATAAGGGTAGAAAGTATGTTATTGACGCGAGGAGGCGGTGGCACGGCCATGGCGCTAGTGTGTTGCCAGAATTGAACGGTAGATGTCGCGCGGTTCGTCGCGGACCACCCTGCCGTTGGAATGCTTTCGAGTTGTCAACGAGCGGTGTTCGCGGTTTTCGCGTTTATCAGGACACTCTGGACAATCTCAATTAAATCCATACACGTGCATTGGAATTACTAAGGACTCTTTAAAACCTGTACAACGTCTACAGGGAGGTGTGTGGCTGGATATCAAACATCCCGTGACCATTAACCATCGGTGCAGTGTTGTTGTGTGGGAAACGGTGCTTCCGGGGAATTTAATAAACGTTCCATTTATTCCTGGCAACTCTCAGAACTACATGGAACGTGTTTAAGTTTTGTAAAAGTCCAGAGTCATCTTTAGTTTGTCGGTAGTGACCTCGCGAGTTGCTGGTAAAACGGAACACGGGAGTGTCGGCCACCATTTTGGGTGCGCGAGGTTATTTGGCTCTTCGTTGCACATTGACGATTTTCACCAGTGAAAAAGATCAGCTTTTACCTTATAACGTGTTATATTTTATTTTGATATATTGTGCTACTTCAATCAAGTGTTTAGTGAACAGATTCGGGAGTTTCTATAAGCTGTTAATGAGCATTTTACAGAGATGAATATCTTTCCACCCCTTGAGTGTTAAGCTGGCTCCGCAGTCAGCTGGTCGCTGTAGCTGGGCGTCGTTATTCGAAAGGAAGACACGTAGGCTGTTTTCATCAGTGCCAATATTGTACACAGTGATCAATTATTATATACGGATCATCCGTAGTGCTTGTCCTTCTTCTTTATTTACTTCTGTAGTTCGATAATCGGTTTTCAATGCGCGTCGGATTTCGTCGTCAGCGATTACGTTGTAAATGCGAGTGTCGCGGGATAAGTGCTGCTAAACGAAAGGGGCTTATTTTTCAACTGTCATCGACCTCGTTTCTCGACGATCTACATACCACATGTCGCGTATATCTACGTTTCGAATGCAACTTAATTTTTTGTCATCAGGAACAAAGAGCAAGTAACGGTACAGAGACACGTATCTTGAGACAAGAATCGTAGTCAACCGAGTAATGGCACTGGGATATGACACGAAATGGATTGTGATAACAGATAAAAGTGCAATAAATAAAAATATAAGACCGATCAGGACGCAGATGGCGACGTTGGACGTCTCGGTGTAAAATACTAACGAAGTGTTGTACGACGTCAAGCAGGAAACATGCAAAATCGGGATTACAGGTGTCTAGTATTTTTAAGAAATTTAAAAAATCTTTTTGGTTCTCAAAAACATTTCGTTATGCCAGAGTCTCTACCATGAGAACACCCTGGACACCTGGGGAACGCGAGGTTCTCTGCCAAGCAAGTCGATGTTGGTTGCTTGCTGGATCATCAGTCTGGAATCCAATACGAGAAAGCATCGCGACGCATTCGCTTCTTCGAGCTAGACGTCAATAAAAAGTATTAATGATGGTTTTATCAGTATCATTATAAAAGGAGGATAAACGCTGATTCCTCAAGTATCACCAGAGTGCGATTGTCCAGGTATCGCAGTTCATTTCCATTTCCATTAAACGAATGTCAGTCCGATTTTCATTTGTCGGGATTACTTGTAATTAATCGCGATTCGATATCACAGTGCTTGTATATTCATCAAGAGTGAAGCGTCGTTGCCTGTGGATCAGTGTTGTACAGTGAATCTTATCGTTTATCACAATACCGAAGGATTATCGCGTCCAGGATACGTCGCGACGCATCAAGAAACGTAAGTTACCCTCTGATTTTTTAAATAAAATATAACTAGACGAAATAGAATTAAATCCCTCGTACAATTAATAAAATTCAAACTTCCTAATCAAACTGCTCCATATCTTCACAGAAGATTTATTCAGGACTGCACTCTTAAAATGGCCAAATGTTATTTTACAAAAACATCCATTCGCATCTCATACGTCTGATCAGAGTAGCGGCTACGTATTTTTTAAAGATGAAGTGTCGAGGGATTCTTATAAATTCGCTAATCACTTTATCAGACTCATCATCAGCCTTATCCTTATCGTCATCCTCGTTCCGGAAGAAGGACTTATCGAGGGGCTTAAAAATATTCCTGGTCCCTCTTTATAAGAAATATCTTGAAGATTCAGAGCCCGGTGAAAATTGGTACAGGAACAGCATCCTGAGTTACATCCTGAATCCTACTTAACACGCTGAGGTAGGATTCGTAATTAAGAGGAAGTTCTCTTTCTTCCCCTCTTATTCAGTCTTTACCATCTCCTTCTCAGGTTTGACATCCATATAGATTTATTTACCTTATTCCTTAATTCTTGCTATCTTCTCTTCCTATTCCAGGATATACCATCCTAGACATAAATCCCAATGGACTTCCGGTACCGGCTGCTAATTTACATCCTACCGGATGGACCATGACGGAGTCAAGGCCTTTACTCCCTAGAGGTCAATAGTATGAGATTGTGAAACTAAGGGAAGCATTCCATAAGGATAAGCATCTTAATATAGGGGTCGAAGATAGTCTGGTACTTGGCTAGGTCTTTATCAAAAGCTTTTTCGAGTTTTATCGAACCGCCCGATGAACCTTCGGAGGGTGCAACGTCGCTACGTTACCCAGGGTACATTGAAACTTTAATGTGAAATCATCGAGCACGGAAAGCTGGCGCGTTTCCAATGCCCCTTATACCGTCGCTGAACTGATATACTACGTGTAGCATAAAACGAACTTATTGGAAATGCAAATTGAAAATGCGGTATTATATTTAAGATGACAGGAACAGGCAACGTCGTCGACTCTACTTGATGACGTAACGACTCACTTTCTCCCTGCTCGATGCGGACCCTTACGTTGAATCTCCGTTTTCATGTAGCGACAACTTTTCTTTCTTTTTTCAATATCATCCGCTTATGCTTTGTGGTTCAAATTTTACTTTTCGACGTCGCTTTCGTTATTTCACTCACGTCTACTCACCTGTCAAACCTCTATCTAACTTCCCCCGATGCTCATAGCTCACGCGCTTTGACGATCCAGCATTTTTGTTTCTGCGTTTTAGGGCTGGTTCTTACGGAAACTGAAACCATCGCTCTTTTCCTCCGAGTTTCGACTCACTTCTCTTACCTCGTGTGACGCACTGAATATTTTAAAAAATTTGTCATTTTTTCTTTTAACCGAACACTGGTTGGTTATAACCTAGTTTAACTACGGTTCGTCAATTATTCGGGCTGATTTTCATGAATCGCTTTTTTCTTTAATGCAAAAAGCATATTTACACCGTAGCGGCTGTTTTATTAACCGTAGTAACAGTTTACAAATGTAATATCTATAGATGCGATTGACGACCACATGAGATTCCTTAACAATATCATACATAACATGTATTGATACGTAATCATAGTTTCGCGGCGTTTTAAAGACATTTCAAAATTTATGGCGGTTGTCGCTCCGCTGTAAAATGCGACGGTGGCGAAAACGCGAAAAAAATTTTTATGGCGTAATCGTACGTGCATATGTTGTAGTCGGAAAAAAAGAAAATTAACCGAACGAAACTGCAGATAGGAATATCGCGTGACGCGGAAACGTTAGGTATTAATGTCGCCCGGCGACATTAATTTGTTATCGGGCCGCGTTTCTATGTCGCCGTCCATCGCGGAGTAATTGGACGTTTGACAAACGTCGAAATTTTGGGTCCGTATTCATAGCCAGCGGTCGCGAACCCCTCGTGGTACGTATGAAACATGCATGTATGCGCGTCATTCTTTCCGTGCAAAAACCGTGCATAACATTGCTGGTACGCATGTAGCTACATATATATACATATTATATACAGTATACATATATACACATACCACATGTGTATATATATACGTAGATGGATAAAACCGATAAAAGATGGAAACCGCTGTAGCGATAGGGGTAGCTGTGTACCAAGTGATTGATGTGCCCCGATGCAATATCAATATCTATTACAACGTCTTCCACCCTCCGAGGGTGGTGGATCTTCCGCAACCCTTGTGTAAAATGAGCAGAGAAATTCGAACACGATCCGAGTAACGGAGAAACGCGCGAACTAATATTTACAGATTAGATCACGTCGGCTGGACTGACTTTGATGTCTTTAGGAACGCAAATGTAAATATTTGTCAATACACGATTCTCGAATACGTCGTCGCGTCTCTCCAGCTATTTTAACGGACTTAGGGTATATTTTCAACGGCGCGACGAATTCGGCAGTACGTAGGTAATTACGGTTTAATGCTCATTTGTAAATTGAATACCACTTTCATTTCGTACGGTTGACCATGTAGTTTAATCGTGCGCGTTAGGGGATGAATTCTGGATTTTAATCTACCCCCCGCTCCCCCCTCCGACGACACCACGTGACACGTCGGTAGCACTGGTTTCTGCAAAAAGCGTTCGTTTACTTTCGCTGTTTTTTCCCTTCTTCTTTTTTATCCGCTCTTGGCCAATCCATGCGACCCCTGCGTCACGGTCGAATTCTTCCGTAGAGAAAAACTACCCCTAGATACGTGACGCTGTGCAGGGTAGTCGTTCATGGGCTTGTTCCGTGTCTACGGCTCTTCCAGTCTCTTTTCATCCCCCTTTGCTAATACGTATTTACGCTACCCCCGTGCATCCATCCCTCGCTCATCATCCCCCTAATGTCCAGGACGCTACTCGAGTGCAGGGCAGTAATGGTGGGTGCGTACACGCAATGCGTTACGCTTGGCCTGCGTGGGTCGTTAAGGGGGTGGATCGCGGGGAGGGTAGTGGATGAAAGTAAACATAATACAGGGGGTGAGTTTCTTCGAAGCAACGTGGACCGTAAGGGTTGCTTTAATCGAGGCCGAATAAATCTTTTATCGTGCTTCGTGTCGGTCGGATGTTATCGGTGATAAGGGTGCTGAATCTTTTAATGGTGTTTCTTTAGGGTTGCAAAAAATAATATAAAAATATTACAAGGTACCCCGCCTCCCCCTCTCGGTCAGCGATGGACACGAGCCAAGAGGTGGGAAGAACGAACGGTCTTTCTTTTTGTACGTTAGCTGGCCATTTTTTTTTTTTCGAGCTTGCGGCAACCTTCAAAGCTGCGGCTGCTTCGGGCTACGTTAAGGGTGGCGGAATGTAAAAAGAGATTCAAGGGTCTGCTTCCTGTCAAAGGGAGTCTGCGACTATCGGTTAGATTACAATCGCCGAGTTGGTAACAACCCCTATGCAACCCCCCTTTTTTCGTTACTGGATATACCGTATTGATTATTACCTGTGACGTATCGGTAAAGCGGCTGGTATCCATATATAGCTATACCTGCAGTGCTCGTATGGTCACAGTAGGGGATGATACGTCGTACGTACATAGATAAAAAGCGATAAAGAATATCGACACTTGTGAACTTGCTTTAATGCAGTCTGCTTATTTATATATATATTTTTTCACCATACATTTTTTGACATCCGTTTCGAAAATTTTCCACTCTGCACTCGTCCTGTATCTTATCTTTGTTTTTTTTTCACCCTTAACCGCCCCCTTCTCTCCTTTCGTACTTTAGCCGATTGAATAAACAATTCAAACCCCCTTGTCGTCGTACCGTCCAAGGAACTTCTTGCCGGTCTCATCGTTATGCACCCTTGATTGGCGCCTGCAAGGGTTGCATTTTACCGTGGTCTTAGGTTCAGGTTTTTTTTTTTAATTTGAAGAAGGAAATCGGTTGAATACCGAATCGATTCATTATGGACATTTATTTTTCTACCCCTTCGTTAGTAGCCCTTTGCGCGTACCCCTAATACCTTGATAAGCCACAGGCATTCCTATCAAATCGGGGCCGGCCATGCTTGTCTGGCTATACGATGTAACATAAGTAAATCGTAGTTTATGGGACTTTGGTTGCTCTACACGTGAGCACTGGATATAAATATATATATATATACCGTCTACATGGTCCTGATACAGAATTCACCATCGCGTCGCTATGGTTACGCAAATCCACGTAAATTTCTCTTGTAACACTGAATGCAACCTGCAGGTGAATCCCCGGAGATTTCAATCCCATTTAGAGTGCATCTGCGTATATTTTATTGGATAGGAATTTTATGCATTTGCTCTATTTTTTTTTTTTACCTGCTCGACATATTTTCTCTCTCTCCATCGTTTTCGCTCTTTATAAATAGAGCAGGGAAGCTAAGCCGCATTGGTGCACGGAATTCGCCTGAACTTCTTCTCCACTCGAAGGATCTCACTGGATAATGGGGGACAGGACGGAACATTTGTGTTGACGTAATTTTACATGTCGAATCCGCTATTTTTTTTTATTATTTATATTTCCACAGATGCATATCTGCCGTCGGAGCTTCTGCCAAGCAATTTTTCGACGCACTCGGCTGAAAGGAAATTGATCGGATGTGAAGTGTGTGTGTGTGTGTGTGTGTGTGTGTGTGTAGAATACGAGATAAGGGGTAGTCTTCTTTTTTCTTACCTTCTCCTTTTAAGTACGGAAATAAACGTTAGGACACCGTTCTGAACGAAGAAAAGGAGACATAAGAATAGCTTTGTTGGGGTCTATTCGTACAGAGAGGGTGTTAGACACTGACAAGGAATTCCGATTAAGGGAAGGAAACTTTTTGTGACTTGGGTCTAGGTTAGGCTGGGACTTGTGCTTTTTTGGACGAGATGGCGCCACATGCGTTTTAGAGTTATATGAAGGAAGCTGATTTTCAGGATGGAAAGGACGGCTAACGGAGTTGGGAGGGCGAGGGTAGGTTGTTCGACGTTTCTATAGTAAACCCTGGGCATCTTTTATCTGTTCCGTTTGATGATGCTCGAGAAGGGTGCCGTCCGGACGCGAAGCGTCGTCCCTGCCGTGGCGCTTGTTGAATTTTCCCCCAGTGAAATAACGAACGCAAAGGACTTGCGGGGGCCGGCGGAGACTGAAAGGACGGCAAAGAGAGATAGCGAGTAAGAAGGGCTCTATGTAGGTATCATTTGCGAATTTAATTAAGGGATGCTTCTTCCACCCTTACATCCTTTCTATCATGGCGGTCTTGCCTTGTTGATAACTGAACCACCGCTTTGGTGTACAGCCTGAAAAAGGATGCAGTAAATGGGAATGTCGGTATTTCATCCACCCGCCCCCACTCTCCCCCCACATCCCATCTCCTCTGGCAATCTTCTTTTCCACCCTTCTTTGTCTAGTTTCCACCCTTCTCCTCTTAATTTTTTCTTTCATTCCGTTTATTCCCTCTCCTTAACCTGCCGCTTTACTTTAAGTTTTTGGGGCGGGGGGGGCGGGGGGGCGGGGGGCGGG